>NW_006495044.1:3580575-3644566 GCF_000471905.2 Amborella trichopoda | reverse complement strand
GGGCCAAAATTGATCCAGGTACCGTAGTAATAATATTCTTAAGTTCATCAAGTTCAAGTAATCAAGTTTCATTTTTATAATTCTATTATTTATTTATGATTTTATTCTATATCTTTGCAGCCCATTGGTGGAGCCAACATGGGTGTAGTTCTCCAAATTTACAAAAGTTGGCCATTCGGATCTTAAACCTAACTACTTCCTCATCCGGTTGTGAACGCAATTGGAGTACTTTTGAAGGGGTAAGGCCGTAAGGGTTATTTGTATAATTGTATTAATAATACATGAACCATAGATTTTAATTAGTTTCATTTGATTTTGTTAGATTCATACAAAGAGAAGAAACATGCTTGAATCAAAGAGGTTCAATGACCTCGTCTATGTCAAGTATAATCGACCCTCAAAGGATAAGTTTGTTAAGAGAGATAAAAGAGACCCCATCAGATCAAAAAATATGGACAATGCTATGGAGTGGTTAGTTGATAATGATGAGGTCGAGGGTATGAATGATTGACATGGGACATGGTCATGGATGCTTCAGAGACATCAGTTGACCCTCCTAGGGCCACTAGATCTTCTGCACAAAGAATGAGGGTGGAGGAGGAAGATGAGGAAGAAGAGGCAGATTCTGAAGAAATGGAGGAGGATGACCAATATGTCGAGGAGGGTGACGACTTCGATGAATATGATGCCAATGCAGCTGACCCTAATTTTTCTGATGATGAATGATGAATGTTGAATAATTATTAAACTTTGTACTTTGATTGAACTATGAATGGTAAATTTTAAGTTTTAATCGGATATGGATTAAGGATTATGGACCGACTAATGGTTATGGTTATGGAGTGTGTGCTAATGTGTAGTATAATTTCAACTCTGATGTGCCCTAAATACCTAATTTTTATATTTTATACAATATATAATTGTTGAATCCTTTTTGGATTCAACTGGGCCGCCGAGGTTCTAGGTGCCCGCTTAGGCGCTAGGCGGCCTGGACCCCCCAGGCCGCTTAGAACCCGCCTAGCGCTTTTTGAAACTATGATTCTAAGACATACAGGGAATAAAAGATGCCAAGAAAAAGGTAGTCAACCCTGCTTAGGGATTGTTTATAGCTGCCTCTCTATCCAAGAGGTCAGCTTCATCATTGGCTTCCCTCCAAATGTGAGACTAGGAAACCGAGATAGAGTTGCTGATGTGCTAAATTTCATCGAAATTTGGGCCAAACACCATGGGCAAGGACATTGAGAGGAAGCCCAGGCTATGTTATTCTTGGAATCCCCTTCCGACTTGTGGGACATGGCCCCAATTAGGATCAAACGTACAGAGACTAGATAGGAGGGCAAGGGCCTCGGCTACTGTGGAGTCAACATGACCGATGGGGTTGGAGAAGGAGAGAAGGGTGCTGCCGATGTGGTATTTGAATGTACCACTGACTCCTGAGGGGCCGGGGTTGCCAAAAGAGCAGCCATCAAAATTTAATTTGATGATGCCAACTGCAAGTGGTCTCCAAAGGAAAGATCGAGAGATGGTGGATGGACGCAAATGGAGAAGGGCCTGCTAGTTCTGAGTGAAGTCCACACAGGATATATGTCTAAAGAGCAGTGATGCGTCGCCCAAAAGGTGACAAGGTCCAAAATCTTGTCAAAACATAGATGGAGCTATGGCTGCTCTCCAGAGAGTGAGGCCAGATTTAGATCAAGGGGGATAGAGAGAAGTGGAGAAGAGATGAGGAACGGACGCAGGAGTTACCCAGATCCAATTAAAGAGAGACAACAGTTTGGACCAAAGGGAGGTAACAAAATCATCGGATGGAAAAAGATGGGTGTTAGTTTCCTCAGCTGAAGTGCACATGACACACCTATTAGGTAAGGGGAAGCCTCTAACTTGGATTTGATCTATGGTGAGGGCTCTTTGGGATAGCACGAGCCCAAGGAAGGCCTGAATTTTGGGAGGAGTGAAAGGGAACCAAGCTTTAGCTGTAATGGACAGGGGGTTGAGGGGGAAAGTAGGGGGAAGGTGATCTTGAGACACAATGAGGCTATTGTAAAGGAACTCGAGGGGGAGGGGGTCCATACGAGAAAGTCTTCGCCGGAAGGGGGAAGGAAAAGCTGGGCTAAGAGAGTCGACATGGCTGAGAATTCTTGGAATTCAATATTCATGAGGGCTCTTCTAAAACAGGTGTCCAAGATCTCACTGAGGTATGAAAAGGAAAGAGTTCAGCCATGGTAGCCATAGGATTAGTGGCCACCCTCAAGAGGAGAGGGAAGAGATTTTTCAGCTTAGATTGGCCAATCCACAGATCTTCCCAAAAGCGAATGTGATGACCAGCTAGAGGGTGAAAATGGATTTTGGATAAGAAGATGTTCCAGCTTTTAAGGATCGATCTCCAGAGGCCCGAGATTCTACCACCAGTTCTGCACAAGCGAAACCAATCATCGCTGCCTCAATAATATTTATGGCAAATAACTTGCCTCCATAGATGCTCAGGTTGGGTAGCATACCGCCAACGCCACTTGCCTAGCAAGGCAAGATTGTTAGCATAAAGCTTGCAGATGCCTAGCCCTCCTTGAGCAATGGGAGAGCATACTTTGTCCCATGCATTAAGGTGATTCCTATGGCCCTCAGTACCAGACCAGAGGAAATTCCTCATTAATTTCTCCAACCTTGCGACCACCGCAGCCGGCATGTGAAAAAGAGACATTTGGAATACAAGAATACTTGAAGGGTGGCTCTAATGAGGGTTTTGCAACCTGCAAAGGATAAAAATCTACCCTTCCCGCCAGCAAATCTTCTGTCAAACTTATCCACGAGATGACTCCATCGGTTGAATCTGGGCATACCGTGGCAAGGGGGCAGGCCAAGGCAGAAAGAGGGGAGTTCATCAGCCACATGTCCCCATATTTTCGCAAAGGACAGAATAAGGGGGTTGGCCGTGCATACACCCATCATTTTGGTTTTGATCAGGTTAACCATGAAACAAGTGGAGAATTCAAAGCACTTTAAAAAATAGAGAAGGGAATCCACATGCTCCCATGAGGCATTGAAGAAGACGAGGGTATCATTTGTATATTGCAAGTGGGAGATGGTTGGTCCACAGGTGGAGGATTTGAAGCCTCTGAGATAATCACCATCATAGAATCTAGAGATGGCCCTATTGAAAACCTCGGCAGCAATGACAAAGAGGAAAGGGAATAGGGGGTCAACCTTGGCGAAGACCCCTAGAGGCCGGGAAGAAACCCACCCGAGAGCAGTTCAAAAGAATAGAAAAGTAGGGGTTAAAAATACAACACCTCATCCAAAGCCTCCAGTGGTCATCAAAACCCAACTTTAACTGAGTTTGGTCAAGTATATCCCAATTCACATGATTGTAGGCTTTCTCCCAATCCAATTTGACAATAAGGCTAGGGGATTTGGATTGGAGGCATGAGTGGATACATTCATGGGTGTGAGGGCACCATCAAGGATTTGTATCTCTTTTACAAAAGCCCCTAGGGAAGGGGAAATGACCCAGTTCAAAACCCCTTTGAGACGAGAGGCAAGGACCTTGGAAAAGATTTTGTAAGAGTTGTTGATCAAGATAATAGATCTGAAATCTTTAAGTTCTTCGGCTCCTTCGATCTTTAGGATCAAGGCAATGAAAGTGGCATTCAGGGATTTGCAAATTGCACCCCGTGAGTGGAAGTCAGCAAAAAACTCCATAAAATCAGGTTTAAAAGTCTCAAAGGGCCTTGAAGAAAGCCACTGGGTATCCATCGGGGCCCTTTCTTAGCTGAGGGAGTTAATGGCTTCAAGAATTTCTGCCTCTTCGAAAGGGCGTTCAAGCAAAGCAGCTTGGGCAGCAAGGAGAGAGAGGAAAGAGCGATCCGACATACGAGGGTTGGGGGAGAGGTGAAAAGGAGAAAGAAGTAGTCGATGACCTCTTCTTCGATGAGGTGGGGCTGGTCAAGAACGACATTGACCCACTTTTAGTTGGGAAATAGAATTCTCCCGTCTCCTATCCAATGGAAGAAAGCTGTATTGAGGTCTCTATGTTTGAGCCATTTGAATATTAGGCGGTCAAGAAATAACATATCCATAGAACGAGTGTAGTTGACATGAGGATGTTGAGATGGATAAGTGGCAAGACAAGAAGGCTAGAATTCGGAATGAATATATCGGAGGGAATCAAGGATGACTCCAACAGTCAATAAGATGAGGGAAAGTAGACTTTGATGGTCCGGCCATATGCAACGTCGACATAGAACAACACCGGTTACGAAGGCAATTTGGTTCAAGTGGTAGGATCTAAAGTACAAGGGGAAGGCCCAAAAGGACATGGATAGAAGTAATGAGAGGAGATATGGTGTTGGCTCTTGACAGAGTGGAATGGCGTAACAAGATTCGTGTTGGTAACCCCAAATAGTTGGGATAAGGCTCGGAAGATGATGATGACTTACTGGACAATTGCGGCTCATTGCATTGACTGATGCATGATGACATTAGCAAAACGAAGGTATTGAGTAAGCTATAGATCAGACAAAAAAGACTAACAAATTTATATACAACCACTATTTTTGTACACAATCTAATGAGGAAACACACAAATGGAAAGGGATCAAGATTCAAAAATAGTTCGGATCGAGATTCTATGGTGGTCGAAGCAAGATTTCATGTTGATTGAATCGCAGTTCCTTGCACGTACGAACCGAGGTACTTGATGCTGTGGATTTTGGATTCAAAGCCCAAACAAATCGAGATTCAGTACATGTGGAATCGAGAATCAATAAATGTAGAATAAAGATTCAATAAATGTTGGAATTGAGATTTGAAAAAGTTAGGACTGAGATTCCATAAATATTAGGATAGAAATTCCAAAAAGGTTTGAAACTAGATTCCTAATTTAAGGAATGGAGATTCCTGAGTTCTAGGAAATGGGTTCTGTGAAGATTCCTTGTCAGAATCACTGAATTGGAGTTCTGATCCAGAATAGCGACCTTGGCTAAGAGATTATGATAACTATGCATTTTCTCATGCTTCCAAAATGAATTCCATTTCGAGTACTTTTATCTTTGGCAGCTACTTTGGAGTAGCCCTTATATCAATTTGATGTCAAGAATGCATTCCTTCATGGTGAATTACAAGAAGCATACATGATACCTCCACCTGGGTTTTGTGCACCTAGATGTGAAGGGAAACTTTGTAGACTGAGAAAGGCCATCTATGGACTACAACAATCTCCTCGGCTTTGAGAGGTTCAGTGGGGAGAATCAGATATACTCAAAGTCATGCTGACCATACCATATTTATCAAACATACCAAGACCAACACCACAATCCTAATTGTATATGTGGACAACATTGTTGTAACTGGCAATTGTCTTAATGAAATTCTGCAACTTGAGCGTTTGAGAATTTGAAATCAAAGATCTGCGCCCACTGAAGTTCTCTCTTGGAATAGAAGTAGCTAGGTCAAAAGAAGAATTTTCATCTCTCAAATGAAGTATATATTGGACCTACTTAAGGAAACTGGAAAGCTTGCCGCTAAACAAGCTAACACACCTATTAAACAAAATCACAACTTGATGAGAAGCTCCTCTGGAAAGCTTGCCGCTAAACAAGCTAACACACCTATTAAACAAAATCACAACTTGATGAGAAGCTCCTAAGGATGTGGATATGTTTCAAATGATTAGTGGGTTGACTAATGTATCTTTCACATGCTGTAAGCGTGACTAGTTAATTTATGCATTCGCAACAAACTATACACCTTGAGGCTGCTATCAAAGTACTCCATCATCTAAAATCATCACCAGGGAGAGTATTGTTGTTTGCTAATCATGGATATTTACGGGTTGCAGCCTATACAGATCCACACTAGGCTAGCTCTGTTATAGATTGAAGATCGACATCGGAGTGCTGTACTTTTGTTGAAGGGAAACTTATGACTTTGAGGGGTAAAAAGCAGTCAATAGTGCAAGATCATGTGCAAAAGCGGAGAATAGATCCATGGCTCATGGTGAACGTGAACTAGTCTGGCTAAAAATTCTTTTATGAGAACTTGGTTTTCCCATGAAAGGGTCAATACCCTTGTATTGTGACAGAAAGGCAACAGTCAGTATAGTCTATAATCCGGTCCAACATGATAGAATTAGGTAGCAGACATTCTTACCAAGGTTGTGGGGTAACCTCAACTGCAAATGATTTTAAGCAAGCTGGGCATGACAGATATCTATGGACGAGCTGGGGGAGTCCGATGAATAATCAACTTTTTACCAATTTCTTCTCGTACTTAAGTCCTTGAAGATATTTTGGTCATTTCCTTTTCTTAAGAGGCACCGTTTATGCTTCATATTTTTATTATTAAAAGGCGTGGGTGTCTGGGAGGACAACGCCGCGACTCTATTCTCTCTTGTCTTCCTCATGTGACTCTCTCTTCCTCTCGTTCATCTATCTCTCCAACCTTCTCTCTTCTATATCTCGATCTTTCTTACACTTTCTTTGATTTCCAATATACTAATGTGCTGTATTGACTCATTTAACATTGATATCTACCAGTATTAAGAAGAAATACTATATGTTTCAAGATCGATCCCAACAAAGAAATGAGAGAATTTTCTTCATGAAAAAATTGGTAATCGTCCAATCAACTGCATCTATAAGAACAAAAAGTGGATGGGCCTAAATAGCAATTCCATCAGAAACAATTCATACTTGGCTGGTTACCTTTCCTTTCCGGATAAATGGTTCCCAAGAGCTTTCTGTAGCTCAAGTCGCTTCAAAGGACCAGAGTTCTGCCAATGCTCTGGAAGCCCACGATTCATACAAAAAACTTTAACTCTTTGCTGGAAATCTTGTCTGTCAAGAAGCAAACTCACCTGTAGGCAGAAAAGTGAAACCATGAATTGTCTATATAAAAACCTCATATGAAGTAGAAGACCATTTTGTAGTTGCCATCAGTAGAACGAAAGAGTAGATGATAATAATAAAGACACAATTGAACAAATTTATGAGATGCAACATTAGTATTAATATCTATTATCGGATTTTTGGTTGTCGACTTGAATACCCAATAAGACTTTTCTTTATTTTTTTGAATGTTATGCACAAGAAAAAAATCATTGCATAATCAACCAAACAAAAAAAAAAGGCTCATTGCAAGAAATACTAGAACATTAGTACCAGGAAATAATGAAATGCACACAATACTTCAACCCAATTCAGGCCATAGATTTGCATACCATGTGCAACAAGAGATGTGGAACAGATCCGAACATGACCAAAACCACAATCATGCCACCATCATGACACAAAACCACATGAACTAATATGAGACAAACATGATAGATAATTTCTCTAGAAATATTCTCACCGACCATATCTCAAGTAAAATGGTCCCCATAGAAGATGGTTCACAATGATCCAAAGGCACCCTAACCTAAGCTACTAGAAACATATCGGAAGCATTTTTTGAAGACAATTGAGACACTTTTCCGTGAAACATTGTGGACACTGTCAATTGAATTGTTGGTTTCAAGAGTGGGAATCTTGAGCTCCTATAGTGTGTGTAGATGAGGTCAAAGAATCAATAGCGTAACCACGGCAAAAGATGTTCATAGCTTAGAAGTAAGCTACAATACTTCATGCATATTAAGGATTTAGATAGCTTTACAAGGGCAAACAACCAAATATATTCTTATGCAATAATTATTTTTTTCATGGGCACTTCTATTACTCATGTATAAATGATTATAAGGATGTCCAAATTGGGAAGCATTTTTGGGACATCCCACCTACCCAGTCTTTCATACTCAACTTTCCCTTCTTATTTATAATTGAATTATTTCCACAGTAAAAAGCCCGAGGTTGAAGATGTTTTCAGCCTGCAAGAAATAGGCCATTACAATCAGTACGAGAAGACTGGGTCCCAGAGAGGGAAAATAAGCATTGTAATCTAGTAGAGAAGATATAGCGAGAGATGAGATGACAGGTGGTGAGACAATCAGCAACAACCTTGGCCTCTTGGGGGATATGGCTGAAGGTGACGGAACTCCCCTATAATCGACAACAATATGGTCGTAATGATAGGCTACTCTCCATGGGGGTTAGGTGTGTCCATTTGCCCAGGATATTACATTCCTAGAGTCGCCTTTCACTGTAAGGATCTGAAAGTTTCCATTGAAGGTAATGGTTCTCTTTAGGCCATCAAGCATAGCAATAGTTTTGGTGTTGGTGGAATTTATGTGGCCTATAAAACCTGAGTTTGCTAGAGAGCAGCCATCAATATTAAGTTTTATATGAACCGAAGGTAGACGTATTCAGCAGACCGCTGGATGGAATGGCCATGGATGGATGGCCTGGGTTTCCTATAGAGCAGCCATCAATATAAAGTTTCAAAGAAACCGGAGGTGGAGGTACTCAGCTCACCAGTAGATGGGATGGCCTAGGTGCAAGGTGTAGGATGTTTTTTTGAGAATGTTGACCTTTAATTGAAAGAAGAGGAGTACAAAATGTCTTGGCAGTCCACAAAGAATAGTGCTCAAGGCGATAGAGAAAGAAAAAGAAAAAGCGAAATCTAAGCCTCTTTTAAGAAGTTACTGTAAAGAACATCAACCAAAGAAAAGAAGCCGATCCACAGAACAAAGAAATAAAAAAACAAAAGGCAAGAAACCCAAAAAACCAAGGATCTTCTAGTTTCCAGCCATTCCCGCTGCTTCTTTTGCTAGGGTGTCAGGTTTTTGGTTTCCTTCCCCCCAAGTATGCATCCACACAACGAACGTATTCATGAAGAGGTAATCAATCTCGTCACGTTTGTGCCAAGAACCAAGGGGGGGGGAAGAAGTGAGACTCTGAGCCAAGGCAATGGTATTCCTAGAATCTCCCTCTACGGTGAGAGAGTGCAGATTGAGAGGTTGGATGAAGTTTAGGCCTTCCAAAAGAGCTAGCACCTCAGCCTCCATGGAGTCTGCTTGGCCGATGTGTTTGGAAACCGAGGTGGTCTCTGAGGATGGCTCCAATGCTTGACAACCCTGGATTGTTGAAGGACCATGTGTCAAAATTTAGCTTAAGCATGCCCAGAGGGGGTGGACTCCAATTGGAAGCCCTGGATGGGTGCAAACAATGATGCTAAAGGACAATGCTCCAATGTTAATGGAAGGCCGAGGCAGGAACTCCTTTGAAGCAAAGGTGGTTAGTCACCCAAAACATGATAGAGGACTTCAGCTTGGTGAATATTTTGAGCCGAGGGAGTACTCCCCCCGGAAAATTTTGTTGTTGCACTCAATCCATAAAGCCCACATTGATGGAGCCGCTGCTGATTGCCAAAGAAGAATCCTTGCTTTGGGCTAGGGGAAAGGCTGGATGGATGAGAGAATGAAAGTCACCTGCACGCAACATCCACTGCACCTTAAAAGGTTTTAGGACTTCTCCCCAAAGATTGAAAGCATAGGGACAGTACAGAAGAAGGTGGTTATTTGTTTCCTCCTTAGCTAGACAGATAATACAACGATTGGGGAGCAGGATTCCTCTTCTTTGCAGTTGATAAACTGTGAGAACTCTCTGGGAGAGAACCAACCACATGAAAATCTCGATTTTGCGGGGAGCAAAGGATACCCAGGCCTGGGCTGCGACGGCTGTGCAGGCTAAAGGAAAGGTTGTAGGCTGAAACAATCTATGAAAGAACGAGGACACTGTAAAAATCCCAGACGGTGATGGAGTCCAAATTATGCGGTCAGGGCCCATAGGTGCTAAAAAACAAGCATATAGTTCTACCATGAGAGAGGCGAAACTCATGATTTCGAGGTCGTTAAGTGCTCTCTTGAAGACTGGATTCTAGGAGCATAGGGTCCCAGCCAATAGCATCTCTTGGGCTACAGAAGCCCCTTGATCTCGAGCAAGAGAGAAGAGATCAGGGTATCTATCCCTGAGAGGGGTGTGGCCTAGCCACAGGTCACGCCAAAATAGGATGTGGTTCCCTGATCTTGGATGAAATCTGATTCGGGATTTAAGGAGTTGCTAAGTGGAACAAGTTGACCTCCAAATGCTGGAGGACCTATAATTAGTTCTGAAATCCGAAAACCAAGGAGAGTCATGGAGGCGATATTTGTTCTTGAGGATGTCAATCCATAAGCAATCCCTTAAGGTCACCAGGCGCCAACACCATTTGCCAAGACGAGCAAAATTTTCAGTTCTGAGATTTTTGATCCCTAGAGCTCCCCTTTTCCTAGGCTGGCAAAGTTTGTCACAGGCTACAAGATGGAATTTGTTGTTGGAATCCTCTCTTGACCAAAAGAACCTTCTCATTAACTGTTCGATCCAGTGATTGGATAAGAACATCGAGGAGTCGAAGTTGGCACACGGCTGTAATTTATTAACCCAAAAAGTCACCAATGCTTTTTGCGATCTAGAAGGGAGGATAAAGGCTAACTTTGGCCTCGGAAAAGTTCTAGCATTCCTCTCATTCAATATAACCCATAGGGCTGCCATTATGGAGACCCTCCAAATATGACAATCTTGTTTTGGGAGGGAGATGCTAAAAAGGCATGGAATAGTTGGTTGACGTCCATTGGATATGCCCAAAGTAGCTGAAATAAAGCCAAAAGATCGACCACAACGAGGAGATGGCTGGGAGATGGAGAAGGAGATAACTAGCCGTCTCCTCCTCTTGTTGGCAGGGGATACAATGGTAGGAAAAGGTGGGGCCCTTCTTTGTAGTTGATCTATTGTCAAGATTTCCGTTGTGTAGGCGTCCATGAGAAGGCTTGAATCTTTAAAGGTGCTGGGGTAGAACAAATTTTTCGACAGATAAGATTAGGGGCCTATGCCGGCAGCTGCGAATTATAGAAAGACACCACCATGGAATTGGATAGGCCATAGGCATAGGATCCACCACCACCAATTTCTAAGCAAGACTAGATTTGTTTCTTCTAGTCTTCTAATCCCAAGACCACCTCCTTTTTTTGGTTGGCAGACATTATTCCTGGCTATTAAGTGAAATTTATGTGCTCATTGCTCCCCTTCCACAGGAAGCCCCACATTAATGACTGCAACTTGGATGACATGAGGTAAATGGGCTCATTGGCAAGGGTTACCGTGATGAGCGATATCCCGCCTTGCAGGCCAGATAAATAAAGGGGTATCCTGCCATTCAGATTTTATTTTCCCCATTTAAAATGCAAGCCATAAAAATTTGCGGCACATCATTGATACAACCTATAAAATAAAGATGAAATGTATTGTCATACAAGTGCTTAAAATTTCATTTTCTTTTTGAATCTTCCTGATGATTGTCAGTCATGAATTAAACATTTGATGGAATAAATTCATGAAAATGCCTCAAAAGATCTTAAGAAGCTGTCAAGGAAATACATACCACAAGGCGCAAAGCATGAGGATCATCATCCCGATCAGTGAGAGCCAAGAGCAAAATATCCAATGGAAGTAGTTCATTTGTCCAGATAAAAAAAGTGAGGTTTACACTGGCGTTGATTAGGAGATCCTAAACAAGAGAAACACACAAAACAGAAACAGGATCCATCAAAAAAATAGGAAAACAGATAAAGAAAAAGTTAAAAACCTGGACAGAAAGTAACATGCATACACCCACAACCTATATGCAAGAGAAAACGAGGTCCATGCACAGACACCATATCAGCAACAAATTGCACAACAGATGGTGCTAGGACCCATAGAGACACAACATGCACACTAGAATGCAGTGTTGCCTATGAGATTTCACAGATTACAAAGAAAACCTGAATGACATGACCATGTTGCAGTTCAATCTGAATGTGGTGAAGAAGAACATCCACCATTGTGTAAATGTTTGAGGTCACTTCTTCAGGTGACAGTTCCCTCAGAACACGTCCCTGCAAAGAAAAATCATGCTAAAAGGGTTCAAGAGTCCAATAAAACAATTAGCAATTTATAAGTGCAGTAAGTATACAAGATAACCAAAACATTCCACAACAAATTAGTATCGATTTTACAAGATTTGCACTATTAATGCTTTCAGGGTGTCCGGTCATAAGCATCCAAGTTCCCGCACAAAGATATTGACGATGCAGAGGAAAACTGCGGTTGATGTAGGTCACGACATAAGATGGATCAACAGAAGGAGATAGGAGCTGCCTACATTGATTAATGACAGTTGTCTCCGCCTGCCACAATTTTTTAATGCATAAACAGCATTCAAACTTATGTACCAAGCAAATTAACTAAATTACAGAACTTCCTTATGAAAGAGCATAATGATCTATGTTAAGAGAAAGAACAGAAGAAACATGTAATATACCACGGTTTAAAGGAGGAGGACAAGCATAAAAATGCACCCAAATGAGGAAGAGAGGAGGGATATGACAGTCTTTATTGTTCTTACATTCCGTACCACCTTATCATTTTGCACAGCCATTCATGTTTCAAATTTACTGTTAAAGTGTCATCCAAACCAAGCAAACTCATAGTAGTCGACGATCCATATAGCTAATGAAATGCATATATGTTTTGGATTTGCTCCTACTATTTCCTCCCATTTATGAATTTTAGGGTTTGATGCAAACTGAAATCCAACAGCAAACCTACTGCAATAGCAACGTGATTTTAAAGGTTGTCGAGGAAACCTGCTGCCAAGCTTGGATAGCCTGGCTCCGTTTATCCATCCTTCCCATTAAGCAATCACGAACAAGAGGTGGGAAATGGCGCAATGTTTTCTCAGACCAAGTATGCTGACTAGTGGCCATTATTTGTTCTAACAATGGTGGCAAAAAGAGCAAGTGCTCAATCTCCGCAATTCCACGCGTCTTTATTGTAATCGCAAGACTGATAATTGCAACCCGATTCAATGTTTCAGTAAAATCAGTGGGACCCTGCAAATTCCCATCAAATCAGTAACTTCTGCAACTAGCTTCCTGCTCCATTAAAATAACTTATTTTCTGCAGAGACTCATTAGAGAACCTTTAGTTCCTTTTTCACTAGAAAAACATCTCGTATGGAAAGAATTAGATTCATGCACAAATTCTCAGCGAGCCTGAAAAGACGATGTTCTCCACGTTTCGCTTTTGTCATAGAAATTATCTTTGTAACATCATACATCAGGGTTTTAGTCTTATTATGATACCTACATAACAAAAGCATCACCATAAGTACAAAAACACCACAATCAGGAACATGTGGGTTTAAGAAAGTAATATAATTAATAAAATTCTGGATATCCGAGGCTAGCCACCAAAAAAAAAAAAAGTCAAAATATTGCATGGATCATAAGCAATGTAGAACAGCTACACAAAAGATAAGATTAAAATGGTAGTGCAAGAAAAAAATATTACTCATTACTGCCACACATCATTGATCTATAGAGAAGAGCATCATCATAAAGATATAATAATATGCCATGAATCATGTAGAAACTTAAGATTTGCCCATTTATGTTGAATTGCTAAATGTATTTGTCACTCTCGGTATATCCAGACACTGCAAAATATGGAACTTTAGAGTGATGCCTACTTTAAATAATTTCATGGTTTATTCCATTTCTAATCTAGTTGAGGCTGATGCTTTGGCTTATCAAGATGTTGCCACGATTCTTCTTTGATGCCAATTCCTCAGTGCATATACTTAATTTTATAAATAAAGTTACTCTGAAATAAAAAAATTGTTTCATGCTTTTAGAGTCAAGGAGGTTTATCATCAACACTTCTGACATTCAACAAGTCATGCAACAAAGCAACCATCTGTAGGATCTCCATCGTATTTATCTTGAAAGAAAAGTGAAGTAGCCATGTCCCTCCATCCGTCTGCCATCCCTTTAATCATACTTTCTCTATTTTGTTGCTAATTTCATTCCCATGGCCCCAATCCAATTATGCCTTTCATACTCTCTTCTCAGTACAGAAACAAACAATTTTAATTATCACTTTTGGAAGATCCAACTCCGTCCCATTTTTCCATATCAAGACATGATTGACTATGGACATAGAAGCCTTGCAGTCCGTACTGGAAGGATTAAGATGGAAACCAAAAGAAATGCTGTGGATACATATAGGTGAGACCCTCCTCAACTAGCCTAACGCATTCTTCTCTAAATAAAACACTTACCTAGGATGCAGGATCCAGAACCACCTATCATGTATACCTTTCTTGTTTTTTGGGTATATTTAGAATGGAAAATGTACAGCTTGCAGTTTAAAAGGGCCGACAAAAAGTTGTAGGCAGAGAAGTGTATAGTCTTGTACAAATGACAAGTAAACCAGAAGAATTATTCCTCCCAAAGAATGAGAGGGGTTTAATCACAAAACTTTGTACAGCTTGCAGTTTAAAAGGGCCGACCAAAGTTGTAGGCAGAGAAGTGTATAGTCTTGTACAACTGAAAAGTAAACCGGAAGAATTATGCCTCTCAAAAGAATGAGAGGTTTAATCACAAAACTTGGGCTTTGGGCCCCTTCCTTTGCTAGTAAGTCTGCAGCTTCATTGGACCCTCTCCATATGTGCCAAAAGGAAACTTGAATCCTTCAATAAATAGTGTTGATTTTATTGAATAGCTGTTCCAATCTCCAAGAGCGCACAGGAACTCCACTTGCAACTGGCCATATCCCTGCCTCGTGGCCATGAGATTGGAGCGAATGATGAGGGAATTCCTCTGGTTTGGGGATCACAGACACGAGTTTCATCTCATATCTTGGCCCAAACTGTGTTTACCTAAATCTCAGGCGGGCCTTGGTATTTGCAACCTCAGAGCCGACAACAATGCCCTTTTGGGCAAGTGGTGGTGGAGGTATGCCACCCAACCATGTCACCTTTGGAGGGAGGTCATCAAGCACAAATATTGTTATGACCATAGTTGTTGAAAATGCACGGGAGCCCGAATCATTTTAGGAACCGGAACCGCAGAATCCCGGCCGGCTAGAAGATTCCTGTCTTAGGAATCGTTGTTTGTACAATAGGAATTGTTAGGAACGAGGTTCCTAGTTTTTGCGAATCGTGTTTTGACCGAAATAGATCCAAGTTTCATTCACCTATGGAATCGACATTTCATCCTCCTTGGAATCGGGATTCCCATCCCCCTGAAATCGATACTCTAGGAGTCAAGATTCTTTAATATGGGGAATCGAGTATCCAATATCTATGGAATCGAGTTTCTGACATATGTGGAACATAGATATGTCGTTGTTTCGAATCGTGATTCTAACATATTTGGAATCAAGTTTTTCAAGTATATAAATTAGAGATCCATGCTAGTTTGAGATCGAGATTTACAATAATATGGACAATGGGATGTGTTTAACGACCCCTACGAGGAATCAAGATTTCATTTTTGAGGAGAAGGAAGCCACAAGCACATCTTGAGTCTCGTTAACTTTAGAACCTATACTGGATATCTCTTATTAGAAGGTTTCTTGAATTTTAAAGTGATTGCGTTGACTATTGAATTTATGGTCATTATATACAAAAGACAAGTATTCCTAAATTGTGATTTTGACTTCATTATTATAAAGACAAACTAGGATTATGTCTACACCATCGTTTTACTTTTAATTGTATGTGTTGTATTTACCAATTATATTTTAAATTTAAAGTAAAGGACATCCAGGGTGGCACATGTAAAATAATGAAACAGTGCAACCACTAGAAGGCATTCGAAATAAGATTTCTACTCCAATTGACATGGAATCAAGATTTAATCCTCGCTAGAATCCAGATTTGATATATTTTGGAATGTCTACCCACAATTAATGGGTTCAAGTTTTCAAAGATGTGTTGGATCGAGATTCCGAAATTAAGGAATAGAGTTTCCTTGGTTTCGATAAATGGTTTCTACAGATGTGTTGAATCGAGATTCTGAAATTAAGGAATCGAGTTTCTTGGGTTCCGAAAAAAGGTTTCTAAAGATGTGTCGAATCGAAATTCCGAAATTAAGAAATCGAGTTTTATTGGTTTAGAAAAACGGTTTCCATGTAGATTCCTTCATAGAAAGGCGGAATCGGGTTTCGAAACCAGAATCGCGAGGTCGGTGGAGAGATTCCGGTAACTATGGTTAGGACAATATCACCATTGGACTCCTAAATGCAGAACCAATGGGCATATCTCTGGCTTTTGGAGGTTTGTCCTTCGGTTCCGAGATACTTTCCTCCAACACATTTGATTTCAACCACAGGAGGGGAATAGGGTGAAGTTTTGGACTGGCACTTAGATCGGCCACACACCTCTCAAGAATCAATTCCCTAACCTATTTCTCTTAGCCGGTGATGCTCAGTCCTCCGTGGCCAAGAACTTCAGTGCTTTGGGGTCCTACAAATCTTGGATACCTAACTTCAAGAGACCCCTCAATGATCACGAAGTCGATCACTTTAAGGCATTGGCTGAACTTCATTCTATATTCCTCCCTTTCTCTGGAGACGATAAGATTATTTAGGCTCCAGCAGCATTGGTATTACTCTTGGGGTCCTCCTTTTTTTGAATCCTCACCTTCAATCCCAACCTTGCTTGTCCCACCCTCACTCTAACCTCCAAAGCTTGGTTTCCCTTCTTACCACCTAGGTTACAGGTGTTTTGATGGATTGCGCTCCACGAGAAGAGTGCTGATTGTGGAGCATCTTCAAAGAAGAGGTTTCCAATACCCAAATAGAGATGCATCTTGTGCCTGGATGATGAAGAGTCTAATGCCCATCTTTTCCTCCATTGTGAGTCCCTAGAGCCTTATGGACCAACCTTCAATGCCTTTTCAAGTGGCCCTAGGTCACTCCTAGATCCATCCCCCATTTGTTTCAGGCGTTTCTCTACACTCCCTAGCCCAAGGCAGGGAGAGTACTTTGGAAAGCCTCTGTCTCAGCCACCATCTGGGTGTAATGGATAGAAAGGAACCACAAAATTTTCAAGGGGAGAACGATCCACGATCAGGGTGTTGTCCAAGAAAGTCAGGAACTTAGTGGCCTATTGGGCCACGAACCACAAGCTCTTCAAGGACTTCTCCTTTACTGATTTCCACAGCAATTGGCAGAATTTGCTGCGCCTGGCCTAACCTAGGATCTCAAGTATCACTCTGGAGACCACCAAAATCGGGATCCATTAAGCTTAACTACAATGGTTGCTCCCTTGGCAATCCTGGACCATCTAGAATTGGTGGTCTCTTTCGGTCAAGTAATGGATGCACCTTGTTATCTTATTCTTGCCCTATCGATATTTGGCGGACTCCACTCTTGCCGACGCCCTAGCCTCTTGAAGGGCCTTCGCAAGTTTGACCACACATGGAGCCCCGATCGGGTTGTGGAAGGGGATTCGAAGAACGTCATCACATGGGCATCTAATCTCTCCTCTTGGTTGTGGCATCTAGACAACTGATGTAGGAGAACTTGAATAAACATAGAAAAATCAACAAGAAGAACCTTGACAGAAGCAATTTTGGAGAAATCCTAAAGGCTTCTCCCATCTAGGGCTCAACCCTTAGGCTTCTTTTACAAGAAAAAGTCTTTTCTTTTCTTAAAGAGGAATATTTGAATACCTCTCCAACCCATCCACGCCCTTATTTATGATGAAAAATTATTGTTTTGGATGATATTTATCCATACAATTAACTTTTGGCCAAAAAGTCCTAAATTAAGTATAAATTTCATAAGAACAGTTTTCCCCCTATGAATAGTACCCATGTACATTAATTATGAATAGTACTTATGAAAAGTACTCATGAAATGAACAAAAAAAGTATAAAAATCTAGGAATCCTTAAAAAACTAAAAACTCTAGAAATAAGCCCTGAAAGCAAACTAAATAAACATTTTAAAGTTGAATACAAATAAAAAATAATAACAATTGTTCCGTCCATCATTCTCCCCTGGTTGGATAAAACTCGTCCTCAAGTTTTGATGTGTGCTAAGATGAAATTGGTATTAATCCGGCAACATTCTTCAACTCGAAAATTACAAACATGATCCTTGGGCTTGTCGGTTATTGCACTTATCAAAACACGATGATTATGCATTGAAACTGAAAATCCCTCGAGGAAAGGGTCACTATATGTTGATAGAATATTTTTAATTACATAAACTAATAGAATTTGCATCAAACCCTGCTGAATTTGCCCAAGCTCAGATCTAGAACACACCACAAGTGTATCTTTGAGATCAGCAATTAAACCATGAAGTTCAGCCTCTTGCAAAATATCTTCACCATCATCGTGATCCTTACCAGAGATCGGATCTCCTAAAAGATCTTGTTGTTCATCTGAGTACATATGCAAGATTAATGGTGAATCCCAATTCTCAACTTGCTGAGTTTTTATGCAATCTGTGTCAATAAAAAATCTCATCTTTCAAACCAAAAACCCTAGAGTGATGCATCCCACATTCAGGTCTTTGGTTGCTATCCTCATCACTTGACTCCACACACAGAGCACGAAAGTGAAAGGCTTGTACTCGAGGTCCTTTTGGGCTGAAAGATCACTGTCTTGCCCATTTTGAGGCTCGTGAACGGCTGCGCCAGCTGCTGTACTTATCTTTTAAGTTTGTCAAATCTGTCATCTATGGTATCACGGAGTGGATCTACGAAAACCCCCTTCTACAGCCCCTTCTCGCTGCCATGGGTTCATCGAAATCACAAACCCTAAGAAAATAATCAACAAACATTGTTGAAATCAACAAGATCTAGGTTGTTTAGACAAAACTTTGGCCAAAATCAGCAAACCCTAGACCCCACTATAACTTCTCCTCTTTGTAGTTGACCTAGGGCACCAAAAAAAATTGTGCTACAGTACTCCGTACTAGCTACAGTAACTTCCACGTAGATCGCAGATCTAATACCACTTGATGTAGGAGAACTTGAAGAAACAAAGAAAAATCAGCAAGAAACACCTTGACACAAGCAATTTTGGAGAAACACTATGACTTCCTCCCACCTAGGGCTCAACCCGTAAGCTTCTTTTACAAGACAATGTCTTTTCTTTTCTTAAAGAAGAATACGTGAATGCCTCTCCAGCTCATCCACGCCCTTTCATAGTGACAATTTTACCCCTGTGAATAGTACACGTGAACATTAATCACGAATAGTACTCATGAAATGAAAAAAAAAAAGATAAAAACCCTAGAATCCCTAAAAACTAAAAACCCTTGAAATAAGCCCTAAAAACAAACTATAATATACATCATTTAAAGATGAATAAAAATAAAGAATAAAGACAATTTTTTCCTCCATCAACAACATATTTGACGAGATTTCCCACTTATCCTATGGTTTCAGAATCTCAAGCTGCCATGCTTTTAGAGAAGCCAACTCTGACGCAGATTGATTGGCTTGGATTGGGGCCTATTCTAATTCCCCGAAAGGAGCCTTAGGATTTTGCGGCCACCTTTTTCTTTCCCCGCTTCTTTGATAAGTAATTGCTTCATTGTAAAGCATTTGTTGACCCTACAGGACTATGCATAGAGTGCCCTTTCCAAGTCACCTCATTTTTTGTATACTCTATTATTCAATAATACACTTATAGTGTACTTTCTAAAAAAAGAAAAAAAATGTAGCAAGAGTTCCCTTCAACAATGAGCGGGGATCCCAATTTCTATGAAAAAGTTTGAGACCTTTGAGGAGAGCCCCAAAGCAGAGCTGAGGTTGAGCCACTAGGATAGGCCCCTTGAATGTCAGCAAGGAGGAAGTTGAACTATCTATGAAAGTCCCCACCAGTTATAGGCCCCTTGAATGTCAAGCAAAGGGGGGACTTCGGAATGGGCATCAAAGTAGTCCCCCCCCAGTCCTAGATTGCCCAACGACCAGCTGTTAAAGTTGAGTTTATAGTGCCAAGGTTGGAAGCCAGGCAAAGGGGGGGACTTCGGAACGGGCATCAAAGTAGCTAGAGAGACGACTCTATAGTTTAGTACGATGTCCGTTGATTAGAAGGACTTGAACTCCTTTTGGTGAGTAGGTCAAAAGATGACCAAGGATTAACTGTCTTTGAATAAAGCTTCTAATGGCCCATTTGGCTACCTAGAAAAAAAGTTTTGAGAATTTCAAGGGAAGCGAGAAGATGGAGAGTTCGTGTGAGAGAAAGACAGGGATTGTAGAGGAGAGAGACAATGTAGCATGAAGATGATTCATTTTGATAGAATCAATTTTCTAACTATCTAATTGGAAGATCTTTTCCCCAAAATTAAGTAAAAACAGGGATGACAGGAAGATCTCTCCCCCAATTTTGGGTGTCGATTATTGGAAATCATTGGAGATACCTCATTTCCAAGAAAGAACATCCTGTAATTTAATTTTCAACCCAAACCGGCCCTAACAGGAACTCAGGACTTTCAAAGATTCTCAAATTTTTGTTCCACATGACCAAGAGTGAGGCCAGTATGGCAGAGCGCCAGAGAACTAGGCCTAAGGCCAGTAATGGGATGGAAAGGCTAGTAATCGACCTTGGACAGAGCCAACAGCCATCCAACAGATCCAGAATGAAAGACCAAACCTGGCCGGCAAGGGGACAGTGCAGAGAAAAGGTCATCGATTATCTCCTTACTCTTTTTACACATAGCACACCTATTTGGAAGGCACATACCTCTCTGCAGAATGTTGTCACCGGTCAGGATCTTTCTGTTTATAACCAGCAATGTAAAATTTTGGATTTTGTTACTAGGAAGCGGTCAGTTGCACTGCTATCAAGCAACTGATTGTAAAACAATGACACTGGTGGGGATTTCCAGAGCATCTTCTACGGACCTCTCTGGGGGATGAACTGCAAGTTAAGAAGAGACAGCAAGGATTCAAATTAGAGGATCTCATCTCAATCTAAATTCCCCCTAAGCCAAGGTGACCACACCAATTGGTCCACCAGAAATTCATAAGATTGGGTTTGGTCCAGGATTAAATTGAAACAGATTCAAGAAAAATATATCCAAAGAAATTTCACCCAGCCACTTGTGCTTCCACATTATTCGTTCACAATTTTAACCGAGAACCCCATTCTTCCAGCAAAATGTGCACACAAACAAGAAATCCCTCTACAAATTCCCAAGTCCCGAGCACTGGGGAAGGCCTTCAGGGGTTGTAGTTCAGGTAGCAAACAACCACCCAGATTCATCCAGGTCATACATGCGTTTGATTACCTCCTGCCACAAGAGACCCTCCTGCGAGGTGAAGCGCCATCACCATTTTCCCAACAAGGCAGACTTCATGGCTTCAGATTTTCTAATGCCCCAAAATCTAGGCTCTCCGTTTGCAGACTGTCCCAGTTTGCAAGATGGAGTGGTGTCCCCTGCTGTCACCCAACCATATAAAGTCTCTCATGTATCATTCAACCCTATCCTGAAGAGAGAGTGGTGGTTGACAGCTAGAACCCCAATGCCCACCTTCAATGAACTTCAGCCATGGCTTTGTGATAGAGGAATGGAGGAACCAGCCACCATTCCAAATAAAGATCAGTATTAAGTCAGTGAAGTAAGCTTTCCATCATTCCGCATACCCGCAAGGCAGCAAAGGCAAGTTCAAATAAAGCAGACAGAAGAACGAGAAAGAAAAGAAGACAATCATCAAAGCAACAATGGTAATAGTGGTATAATGAATGCAAATATGTTGAGGGACAATGCCAGAGGCAATTGTTGGTTTAGCTTACGAATATAGTTTGCCTTTTAGAGTTCAGGGCCTTTGTTTGATTCATAAGCGCACTTATATGTGATTGTCTGCCCAACTTTGAGTCTGATATTTTAAAAGTTGTATCTGAAATCAGACATGATGTTCTCGGCCTTGTAACAAGTATAAGGCAAGCATGTGAGCATGAATGCTTCAAAATTCAAACCTATGGAAATAAAACTCAGGAAAAAATATCTAATTGAACAACAAAACCCATTGTAATGTTTCTTTTTATATTTTCAGGTGTTTCTAAACTCCCAAATTAGGAATTTATCATTCATCCCCCACAAATTCTCTTTTCAATGATGTACTTGTGTTTTCTATTGAGAAATGGAGGTCCAAAAGCTTCCTATCTCATATACTAGTTCTCTTCTCTCTCATCCTATACGACAAATCTAAGTAACTTTTGGTCAGAAACTTAATCAATATGATCGGTATCTGGTATACAGTCGGTACCATGATATTTAATGGAATAAAAAACCATGACATATCTTTGCAAAGTCAAAAATATGAAATACCTATATAGTGGAAGTAGTCGATAATTTAGTATTTCCAGCAGTAGTAAGTACACCCCAGGCTTGTTGGTTATAGTTTGCGCTCTTTGTGTTAAAACCTGCATTAAATCATAGACAGTAAAACATAATTTTAAAAAGCATAAACATGAGATAATAACCATGGCAAACTAAAAAGAAAAGTGAAGGTTAGTGCAAATCTAAAACAGCAGAGTTGAGTATATAAAAGGTTAATCTGCAATGTGCAAGATACAAGCTGCATATTTCGATAAACAACCATTATAATTTTGAGAAGGAGATGGTTAAACACGCAACAGGTGTGGTGCAAACACCACTATGGGGGTGTAAGACGGAATGTGCCATTTATGGAGGTGCCAAAAGAGGAGAGTTAGACCACCAAAGACATCCATTGAGACTTAGGGCTAGTCGAGAGAGGGGTCAAGTTTAATAGGCGACATACCATAAGTTTTTGATTGAAATACTGGGGGAATTAGGAGGAAAGAGGAGGAAAGAGCAGGAGCAGAGCCGTCCATAAGAGGTAGCCCAACTGACGAAGGGGAAATAAGAAGACATGTGACAATCCATGGGATGTGCCCAGTTGAGGTTCACATCGTCTCTTAGTTTTCCCCCAGTATATGTTAAACAGATTGTCATCTACATGATGAGAAGAACAGCATAATGGAAAAGGCCAGGAAACCCTAGACATAGGTGTTTTATCTCGTACAGCACGTTGCCTCAATGTTTACTAAGATATTGAATTGTGCCCTCATGATGACAAGTCATGAATCAACATCAATGTGGCTACAGGTCCTTGGTGGCAGCTTTGGACTCGAACTAAATACAACCAAATAAATTGTTTTAAACTATAGTTGTTGGGAACACATATGATTCCAATTTATTTCATCAGAATCACACGTGCCAGATGATTCCTAATCTCGGAATCGTCGTCCGTACAATGAAACCATCGAAGGCGTGATTCCCAATAATTGGAATCACGATTCAACAAAATAGTAATTGTGATTCTTATTTGTAGGAATCGGTATCCCCATCATGTTGGAATCAACTTTCTTACGTTTCAAGAATCACAAATGATCCCACACAATACAATGACTTCCAGAATCGTGACTCCTACATTACTGGAATCATTGTCCCCATCAGTTGAGAATCGAGATTCCCACAATTCAGGAATCGTGCACCCATCCCCTCTGGTATAGGAGAGAAGTATTTTACAAAAATGATTTGAAGTTTTACATAGATGATTGGGGATAAACATAGATGATACCATAGCTTGACCCATATTATCCATGTAAAACCAAATATATGCCACAGATGATACCATAGCTTGGTATTAGCTTGACAACCAAGATGTCACATTTTCCTCGAAATCCAAAGACCGCAAGGGGCCATGAATTTCGATCACCATTAACCCATTTCAGTTTTTTCCTTTTCTTTTTCTTGTTCTTTAGGGGTTTAAGTCCATGCCCCACCAAATATACAATGAGACAACGAATGATAAGCATTTTACTTAATACTATAGATGATCATTAATAAACATCTTACATGCCCCATATAATCCTTTACGTGGTAGAGAAATGATCAATAATAAGCATTTGGTTATTGCAAGCATCCTATATAAACAGCTTACATTGAGGGTGGGACCGCCACCCAAACGTCTTACCTTGATGTGGGACCGCCACCCACTTAATGATTTATAGATTCACAAATCTGTTGGGCAACTTGGTAAAGACTATGGTACGTAGATTCATCTCGAAAGTTTATTATGGCTTTTGGCTCTCACAACGTCAAAGTCTTGAAACCCAAATAATTGGTATCTAGGCTTGTACAAAATTTTCCTGAAACTCCTCCGTAACATAGAATCAGTTCTTGGAGCTCTTCCCGCAACATAAAATTTGTGAACATATTTCATTCAACATTTGCATTTGAATCTTGATTTTGTGTTATTGGAACTTGATTCCATGTTGATCGGAACATTGTTTAGTAGACCTAAGAACTACGCCTTTTGATGATGTGGAACTCTCTTCCAAATAGCAGGGCTTCATGATTCTTAAAAAATTGGAATCAATGTCTCACACATGTTGCATCGAATTGTTGTGCAACTATTGTTCGTAGATTCTGCGATATGGAATCTAGATTCCAACCTTCCAAGAAACGAGATTCAGATAATAATCTCGAGCGTTCTATGAAATTCGAAAACATGATTCTTATCTTGTAGATTCGAGTTTCATCTTGAGAACAGCGGAATCGCGATTCCGAATCCGGAATTGTGACCTTGGTACACGATTTGGCTAACTTTTAGTAAAATATCTAGTAATGCATGGAATCATATATATATATATATATATATATGCCACGCCTGTAAGGCAAGCAGAAATCAAGATCATGAGATAGCCAAAGCCATAATATGTGGATTTACAGGATGACTAAGAGGTTGGTCGGATTTCCATATGGATAAAGAATCAAAAAACCAAATATTAAATGCCTCAAAACAATGGATAGTCAAAAGTGAAAATGGCCAAGACAATATAATCCAAGAAGGGGATGTGGTCAATACTCTAATATATACAATTACCCTCCATTTTGTAGGAAGCACTGCTTTATTAGCAGCAACGTCTGAAGACCTGTTATCAAATCTGAGATGTCCTACACTGTCTCTATAAACATATAAACACAAGAACAATACATAAACATTAAACACAACAATAATACATAAACAATATCAAAGTAACAATAATCAAAATAGAACTATAGATCAAGGCTTAATAAACAAAAAACAACAAACTTACATTTCACAGATACAGAAGCTGGTAAACAACCTTAACTATTCAGGAATGTACTTTGGCACTTCTTTCCAAAAGCAATCACACATGAAATTCTCACACTTTTACAGACTCACAAACGAGAAGCTGGATGGTATGATAAACCACCAGATATACAGACTAAGAGAGAGAGAGAGAGCACTCCACACACTACACACTAACTTGAGCTCTTTCTAGCTTAAAACTCCGTATCCGCTTAGAAAAACAGAGAATAATGGGGAGAAAGGAGTTAGGAGATTTTTGTGAGCAGTTTGATTATAATACCCTACCCCAGTAGATCTTCAAATAGAAGAAGACCTAATTCAAGAAAATCCATAGTAAACTGAAATATAGATGGCATGGCTGAGAGTCAAATCCTAGATCTTATGAAACACATGACTATGTATGCCACTGCCCGTAAGGCAAGCGAAAATCAAGATCATGAGATAGCAAAAGCCATCATATGTGGACTTACAGGATGGCTAAGAGGTTGGTGGGATTTCCATATGAATGAAGAATAAAAAAACCAAATATTAAATGCCTCAAAACAATGGATAGTCAAAAGTGAAATGGCCAAGACAATATAATCCAAGAAGGAGATGTCGTCAATACTCTAATATATACAATTACCCTCCATTTTGTAGGAAGCACTGCTTTATTAGCAGCAAGGTCTGAAGACCTGTTATCAATCCGAGATGTCCTACACTCTCTCATTATAAATGGTATAAAGATGTATTTTTATCAATATTATTATCAAGACAAGATAGTAAATCAGACCATTGGAAAGAAAAATTTATAGCTGGTCTACCACACCTTTTTGTAGAAAAGGTAAAAACAAGGCTTAAAAATAAGTATAGTGGAATTATTCCTTATTCTCTGTATACACTAGGAGAATTATCAGCCGAAATATGTGCTGAAGGTCTAGCTTTATGTACAGACCTAAAACTTCGAAGACAATTAGAAAAACAGAGAATAATGGGGAGGAAGGAGTTAGGAGATTTTTGTGAACAGTTTGGTTATAATACCCTACCCCCTTCAAAACCCTTTTATAAAGAAAAGCATGAAAAATTCAGAAAGAAAAAATTTAAACAATCTTCAAAGAAAAGGGAAAAATTTTCCAGAAAATTCTTACAAAACAAACCATCCTTTAAAGATAGGGAAAAAAGAAGAATTCTCGGTTGTTATAATTGTGGCAAAGTAGGGCATTACAAAAATAAATGTAGAGTTAAAAGAAAGATTAACTCTCTAGAAATAGATGATAATATTAAAACCCAATTATTTGAAATACTCCAAATAAAAGATGAAACTTCTAATTCAGAAATGAAATGTTAGTTGGAGAAATTAATGATGCAGATATCATTATCAGCAGTTCTGATTCAGACTCTAATGATGAAGATACTCTAAATGAAGAGAATTGCCAATCTGATTTTTACAAGGCAATAATGGATATGAATGGGTTAAGTCTCAACACCCTTACGAAAGAGGAAGATCTGATTATAGACCTTATTGACAAAATATCTGATCCAGAGGCTAAAAGAGAAGCCTTAGTTCAATACATCAACATGTCTAAGGCCCCATCAGGAAAAACAAAGTCTTCTCTTGTTCCAACAAAAGAATAATATAGCGTCTATGACATTCTTAAAAGAGTACAGAATAAAACTCAAGTTGAAAGAGAACCTTCGATATCTAAATTAAAACATGAAATCAATGAGGTAAGAAACGAGTTGATAGCTCTAGAAACAAGGGTTTGACTCTTAGAATTAACCCAGAAACCTCTCAAAGAAGAAACTGAAGAAGAAAACATAGAAATTGAATTTGATAATCTAGTAACTGAATAAGATACCCCGTTACCACCCGAGGTTGAAGATACCCTTCCTAAAGAAAAAACTGAAACCTCCAAAGCTAATATGAATGTGATAGAAAAGGTCCAGGATTGCAAATACCATAAACCTAGTAGACAAAATAATAACCCAAAAATGGTTTACTAATATCAAAATTGTAGTTCAAAAGGAATACAGTTTTCAAACTACTACCCTGATAGATTCAAGAGCTGACTTAAATTGCATTAATGAAGGGTTAGTTCCAACAAAATACTTCAGCAAGACTAACCAAGTTCTTAACATTGCTGACGGCAGCAAGATGCTTATTAATTATAAATTATCAGATGCTGCAGTATGCAATAATGGTGCTTATTTCAAGTTCCCCTTCATAACTGGTAAAATTTTTAAGTCAACCTATTATTCTAGGACTCCCTTCTTAAACATGCTCTATCCAATTAAAATTGATGACACAGGGATAGAGGCTAGTATTGAAAGACATAAGGTTAAATTCACCTTTATTGATAAACCTAGAATTCATGGAATTAATAATATTAAAAATAAGATTTCCTCTCAAGAAAAATTTCTTTACCATCTGAAAGAAAAAATAAAATACAAAAATATGGAAGAAAAATTACTACTTCCCGAGATTCAAAATAAAATTAAATCTCTAAAAATAGATATGGAAAGAAATATATGTGCTGATATCCCCAATGCTTTTTGGGATAGAAAGCAACATATTGTTGAACTTCCTTATGAACCAGATTTTCGAGAAGAAAAAATTCCTACTAAAGCAAAGCCTATTCAAATGAACAATAGGCTACTTCAAATCTGTAAAGAAGAAATAAAAGAGTTACTAGAGAAAAGACTCATCAGAAAAAGCTCATTACCCTGGAGTTGCTCAGCCTTTTATGTAGAAAGAGCCTCCGAGATAGAGAGAAGAGCTCCTAGATTGGTTATAAATTATAAACCACTCAACAAAGTTCTGAGATTGATCAGATATCCAATCCCAAATAAAAGAGATCTCCAGGATAGACTGGCTAACACCTGTATATTCTCAAAATTTGATCTTAAATCAGGCTACTGGCAAATCCAGATTGCCGAAAAGAATAAGTATAAAACTGCTTTTAATGCCCCATTTGGACAATTTGAATGGAATGTTATGCCTTTTGGATTAAAAAATGCACCATCAGAATTTCAAAATATCATGAATGAAATTTTTAATCCATACACTAAATTTATGATTGTTTATATTGATGATGTACTTGTTTTCTCATAATCAATTGATCACCATTGGAAACATTTGGCTACATTCATAAAAGCAATAAAAAATGCTGGCTTGGTAGTTTCAGTAAAAAAGATAAATCTGTCAAACAAAAATTAGATTTCTAGGAGGTAATATTTTCCAGGGAAGAATCATTCCCATTGATAGAGCAATAGAATTTCCAACTAAAGTCCCATATGTGATTAGGGGAAAAACTGAGCTACAAAGATTCCTTGGATGTTTAAACTATATTTCTGACTTCTATAAAGATTTGGCTTTAGATGCAAAACATTTATTCCATAGGTTGAAAAAGTATCCTCCTGATTGGACCGAGGAACATACTAAGGCAGTCAGAAAAATTTAAATGAAAGCTAAGGAATTACCATGTTTAGCCCTATCAAGTCCTACAGCGTTTAAAATAGTTGTAACAGATGCCTCAGAACATGGACTTGGTGCGATATTAAAAGAAAAAATCAATAATCAAGAACAATTGGTCCGGTTTACTTCTAAAACCTGGAACTCGGCCCAACAAAATTATTCAACAGTAAAAAAGGAAATACTTATTATCGTCCATTCTGTAACAAAATTTCAAAGTGATCTGCCCAACAATCATTCCTTATACGGACTGACTGTAAAGCGGCCAAAGATATTCCTCAAAAAGATGTAAAAAATCTCGTTTCAAAGCAAATTTTCGCGAGGTGGCAAGGTATTCTCTCTGCTTTCGAATTTACTATAGAACATATTAATGGAAACACTAATTATTTGCTTGACTTTTTGACATGAGAATTTTTGCAGGGAGGGCAGAAGGAGTCAACAAAAGCGATCGATGGAAATAATCCCTAGCCCAAGGAAATCCCTGGCATCACCATCAACATCAAACACTTTAATAAGAAGGCAAATACAAGATATTGATATATCTCCCCTTCAAACGCCAATAAGTACTAAAACCACATATTTGGAAACAATATATATCCCTTTGCTGATTATAGAAAATGATCATCAGTCAAAAATCCGACTGAAATAGCTACCTTATATCTCAGGCAACACATGCATCCTAATATGGGTGACAGATGCAGAGAATGGTATGAAAATATCTTTATGGAAACAGGTTCGGTATTTATAGTTCACCATTACCGAAATAATGATACAGAAATAGCATACTCCAAATTCCAAATAAAAAAAGTTATTTCTTACAGAGAATGAGGACTAAATCCTTTAAAACCAAGGATCATCAATACGAAAGGATTTAAAATTAAATCCTATCACTACTTTGAATATATAAAGGCTTGGGATGAAGTCTTTTCATACCAGAATACAAAAAAATTCACATAGCCGGTATATTCAGTTTAAAATAACTGAGCCAAATGAGTTCCCAAATTGATTTAAAAATTGGTTCTCTATATGGGGATCATCAAGCCAAATTCTCCCAACAGATCTACAAATTTCACAGAGAAAATTCTCTGATTATAATAGTCAAAGTCTTAAAAGACTATCATATCTATTTTATGACCTTATATCAGGTCCCGTGGATTTTAAAATGGGATTATCAAGTCTTAGAAGATGATATAGACATGTGGGATTATATTCTCGAATTAAGAAGACAAATCCATATCAAATGGTGGGACAGTTATAAAAAATGAATCCCTAAATCCGGACAAAATCGAAATATCAGAATATGTTGCAATATTACAGCAGCAAAACCCCAAACTATCCAAACAAGAGCTTAAAAGGAAGCTCTGGAGTGCATTAGAAGATAGTGTGGAAAAAATGTCCACCTCTACTCAGAGTGACGAACAAGAAGACTACAGTCCAATGAACGGTGATGATCGTGCAGGTATTGAATTTTCTTCAAAATAAAGAAAATTCACATAAGGGACAAAAACGACTCCACCCCTATCCAAGACGTGTCCCAGAAAACGACAAAATTTACTGTAGTCACCACCGATAGAATCTACTTTTCACTGTAGCCACCACTGACAGAATCTGCTTTTCACTGTAGCAGAAAAGCATCTTTGAAATGGCTGTCGGTGCGAATTTTTGACACAAGATGGCATGGCTGAGAGTTAAATCTTAGATCTTATGAAACACATGACTATGTACGCCACTGCCAGTAAGACGAGCAGAAATCAAGATCATGAGATAGTCAAAGCCATAATATGTGGAACAGGATGGCTAAGAGGTTTGTGGGATTTTCATATGGATGAAGTATCAAAAAACCAAATATTAAATATATATATATATATATATATGGAAGCATCTACGCAACGCCTATGAGCGAAATGCTACAGCGATTTCGCCCATAGGCCAATTGCCATCCGAAAAAATCGGACAGTGTGCATTTTTGAACCACAATGGACCTAGTCCGTGGCAGTCCAAAACTTCACGCGGAACTACAACGGACTGTACCGTCCGTTGCAGCTCCGTTCCACGAACATAGCAATTTTGTGGCGGAGGAAAAAAATTGTAGCATTTTGCCTTGAGGCGTTTTTTGGGTTCTTCCATATATATATATATGGGTGTGGATTATGTACGACCACTAGCTGACTGTTACAGTAAACGCCAATGGCCCAGATTGAATCTGGGCTGATCTGACAGTCACGACCTCTTTTCGTGTTTGAATTTTAATTTTTTTCTATAAATCTAAATGACTTGAAATTTAGGTGTATATTCTTCTCATCAAGGCACACCTAATAAAAATATGAAAAAAATAATCCGCAAAAAAAAATGACCAAAATACCCCCAAAACTTTACAGGGGTATTTTAGTTAATTTTTTCATGTAAAATATTTTTTTTATATTTTTCGAAGATTCACCAATTTTTTATGTACACACGCACCAAATTTCAGATCAATCTTTGTACCACTATTTTGATGATGGTAAACCATCTTTGGGTTATCACTTTATCAAGGAAGTTTACATATTTATAATCTTGTATTTTTCTTAACATATTACAGTTATTGGAAGTTTGTGGATCGTCTATTACACTTGGGAGTGTATCTTCCATTTCGGGTGGTAACAGATTGTGATTATAATCATGTATTAGATTATTATATTCTTCTTCAGGATTTACTTCTTCATTCCCACTTTCATTTTTAGCGGCTGCTATTTCAAGAATTTGTACTCTAGTTTTTAGAGTGATTAGTTCATTCTAGACCTCATTTATTTCATTTTTTAGATCATGAATTGTAGGTTCTTTTTGGTGTTGAGTTTTATTTTGAACTCTTCTCAAAATATCACTAAAGCTGTAATCTTCATTAGTAGGAACTAGGGTTGGTTTAGGAGCAAGAGAACTTGAAGGTTCTTTGGCCATGTTGATATAATGAATTAAGGCTTCTCTTTTAGCCTCAGGGTCACTTATTTTATCAATTAGGTCAATTATGAGATTTTCTTCATTGGTCAGAGTATTTAAGTTTAGGTCTTTCAAAAACTTGCATTGACAATTTATATCTTCATTCCAACTCTCACATTTCAAATGGTATAAAGATGTATTTTATTCCAGACTGCTATCCAGAGAAGATAGTAAAGTTGACCATTGAAAAGAAAAATTCATTGCTGGACTTCCTCATTTGTTTGGAGAAAAGGTTAAAATAAGATTGAAAAATAAGCATGGAAGAATTATTCCTTATTCTTTGTACACTCTTGGAGAATTATCAGCAGAAATATGTGCCGAAGGTCTTGCTTTATGCAAATACTTAAAATTGAAAAGACAATTGGAAAAACAAAGAACGATAGGGAAAAAGGAATTGGGAGATTTTTGTGAGCAATTCGGCTTTAATACAATACCTACTTCCAAGCCCTCTCACAAACAGAAATTTCGAGACTCTAGAGATTCTAGAAAGATAAAGTCTAGATATTCAAAATGAAAGAAAAGTACATTTCCTAAGAAATTCTTACAAGATCACTCCTTTAAACAAAAAGGAAAAAGGAAAATACCAGTTTGCTATAACTGTGGAAAAGTAGAACACTAAAAATAAACGTCGTGTGAAAAAGAAAATAAATTCTTTAGAAATAGACCTTGAAATAAAAATGCAATTATTTGATATCCTCTTAATTAAAAGAGATGATTCTGAAGAATCTTCTGACTCTGATGAAGAAATGCTCATCGGAGAGATAAATGATGAAGAATTGATTTTCTCCTGTTCAGACTCTGAAACAGATTCTGAAGATATAAATTGCCAGTGCTATTTTTTGAAAGTCCTAAACTTACATACTCTAACCAAGGAAGAAAATCTCATAATTGACCTAATCTTTTTTCTCTCTCTAAACTCTCATTTGTGTAATCTATATGCTTAAAAATCTCTTTGATTTGTGATATATATCCAATGGTAAAGTTGCCATAACAATGGCCTCTATATCTCCCTAAAACATTTCTTTTATGCTAAATCAAATCTTGTTCTAAAAAAATAATATATTATGGAGAAGAAATGGGGTTAAAAAAAGAAAATTGAAAAAATATTTAGATAAAAGGATTATTACATGCTAATTATGCACATCAAAAATAGGAATTGTAAAAGTAAACCTAAAAAGAAATAGAAAAGGTTACATAGAAAATTAAACATCAACAAAAAATAAAACAGAACTAAGAAAGCACTTTTTTAATTAATTGCTCATCTAATTGCCACAACCATGATTTTGTTGGGGTTTGTGGCCTTTGAAGGCCGTGAGAGCATCTAAATAAGAATCATAGTGGATTCTACACTTCAGTGAGAGTGCGTGTATTGGTTGACTGACCTAATGTCGAGCAGTCTATAGTCTTGGTCATGTCTAAAACCTTTACATTTGGGAATATGACACTACCACTGAGGGTTTTCAAAGGGTCATCACTTGTTGAGGTCAGGGAGAAGCCCAACGATGGTTTGTAGGCTAAGAAAGCGTTGTTGAGGTTTCAAACTACTATTCCTTTTTTTTTTCTTTTTTCTTTTTTGCTTTATAATTTTAAAATCTTCTCCAACTGGTTCAACCAGCAGTCAAACAGGTTTTGAATGGACCAAAGTTGTCACCGGTTCAATGACTGGTCCGATCCTAATAACATTCGACTATGAAATTTTGATAGAACAATTTGAAATCTTCTTAATTCTCCATAGAGAATTTCTTGACAGAGTTTTAAAAAGCGGACCGCCCAGTGTTTAGGCGGTCTAGGCGGCCAAACTAGGCAGATATCCCTGGGCACCTGCCTAGGCGCTTGCCTAAGCAGCCGCTCGGGCGGCCGCCCAGAGCCTGCACCCCACCCAAGGGGGCGAAAATGTTGATCCTTGAGGGTATTTTTGGTCATTTTTTTACTCCTAAAGGGGCAAAATTGTGGGTTTTAGGTTCATTTGAAACCTAAAACTCATTACAAGCTATTTTAGACGGAGAAAACTCAAAAAATAAAAAATAAAAAATAAAAATAAATAAATAAATTTTACTAGACAGTCCAGGTTCTAGGTGCCCGTCTAGGAGCTGGGCGGCCTGGACCTCCCCGACCGCCTAGGTGCCACCTAGCGCTTTTTGAAACATTGTTTCTTGATATAACTACGGCTGCATTTAGGGAAGGGCTATTTTATAAACTATAATGCAATAGCCCTAAAAATCTTACGGCAGTCAATCAGGTATGGTTTACCACGACCTTATACTATTGAGTAGACATTTAAAACTTATGCTATCTAGCAGTCATTCCAAATGCCACTTTCATCCCTATTTTACGCTGGACATGAAAAGAAATCCCAACACCTTTTTCCTTTATATTGGACACCACACTAAACGGTGGCTCTTTTATGCCCAACCGAAAGAAAACTTGGACACAAGGAAAATCATCATCATCATCTAAGCCTTATCCCAACTATTTGGGATCGGCTACATAAAGTTTGTATCATAAGTTCAGGATTCATGAAAAGATGTGGCAATGTTTTAAATTGGCTGCCCTACCTACCACAACCACCCTCCTTTATCCGGGCTTAGGACCGGCGTGAGCGGCTTGGTTACAAGGTAAATATGAGAGAAAAAAAAAACACATTCAATAGTTCAGCTGTTTTATCCAAAAGAAGGTTTCATTCAATGAAAAAGAGACAAAGTACTTCTTGATTAAGAATATATCTAACATTCAAGCCACGTGTGATAATACTGATCACTTGGATATAATGTATTGAAATCCACGAGAGGAAAAAAAGTATCGCAAGGACAAAAAGATCAAGAAATGATGCATGAGTTAGGACTTTCTATTAATTTCAAAAGTAAGTATTTGAAACAAATTATAGAACTATAAAAAGGGTAGTAGACACCGAAAAGCATACTGCACATTACATTGAAGTGAAGTCGAAATAACGAGTGAGGAAGAGTCAGCAGCAATCTAGCATATGTCTCCACCACTGCAATGCTTGGTATCACCTGCCACACGAATTGACAAGAACAAGTAAAAAAACAGTATACTGCTCAACAATATAGAATAAGTTGTAGAAAACAACAGTGCAGACAGCATAAAAACATGCAAAAAAAGTGGTAGATTTTGGATTTGAAAAAGATTTTACATAAAGAAAAAAATCGGTAGGAACTTAAAAAATTGACCAATGATGAAAGCATGCAAGTAAAGGAATATGGTTGAGTGCCTAATTGCAATTTTCACCAATTAGCAGAAAATCCACCAAAAGTTTCACCAAAGATAAATGAAGCAAGTGCTATCAAGTGAAAATAACAAAAAGATAAAGAATAAAGCATCTTAAATGATAGCAAACATATGGTTGGTCTTCCAGATTACGAACACTTTACGGACACTTGTCACACTGTCCTTGATTCTTTGAAAAACCAAGCGCTAAGAGAGAGGTAGTGTGTGTCCTAAATTCAATTTCAAACTTAAGAGAAATTTACAAATTAAGAGGCACGCCCCTCCCAAATTTAAATCTCTCGCATCACCTAATTTTCAAATAAGCACCCGTGACAATTTGTAAAATCTTGAATTTGATCAAGGTTATTTAACCATTATAATGTCTATGTATATTGGTCAGAAAATCGAGTCCAATTGGAAGGAAAATTGGGTTTGATTTTCGGCAAAAAGATAATAGTGTAAAATTCCAACCTTGATATATAATAGCTAGCAAGGGAATGGTTGACTTAGATCAAGCCTCATATAGATCCTCAAAAGAAACTTCAACATTATCTCTCCCAACGCCTATAATTAAAGATCAGTCCTCTCACTTCAACTCATTCCATTCAACACTATTGTCATGTTTCTAGTGAGAGAAAGTGGCACGTCATGCGTGAACCACACCATGTCCATGTTCCACTACCCATCTCTCCCGTGTGCTTCCATGGTCCAAAGCTACTACCTAGGAGCATCACGCCACCCATGGAGCTTCTTCAACTTGCTGTAACATGCCTCTAAACCCTCAACTACAACAAGATAATCTCTCTATCTTAGTGCTTAAAAGTTAATTTTAAAAGATTGTTTTAATTTGGAGTTTGGTTTGATCAAAACTCTAATTATTTTGACTTTCTACAGATTTTGGAAAGATATTAGAAAGTTTTTGAATGATTATGATTCTAATTTAAATAAAAGTTGGCCTTGGGTCAAATTATAAAGGGATAAGGTTCCTAATAATCCTCCCAAAATCATGATGGTTGATTTGTGGTATGGCTCAAATTTGTTCTCTCCCACCCCACAGATTTCCTAAGTAACTATTGGTCAAATTGTGTCATTGGATAGGTAATACCTAAAGAAGGAATTCTAATTTAAATAGGAGAAGGAATTCTTTCTATTTAAATATCATTAAGCCCTTCTCTCAAAAAGGAAATATTTCTCTCTCCTCCATGCACCAAATCTCTCTCATTATTAAAATTCGTTTCTCTCTCCTCCCTTCTAAAAGGGGTCATAGGGCCTAGATCACTAATGCTATCAAGAGAGTAAATCCGGTATGGAGTATATTAAGTCCCATGAAGGTAATTCCAGGAAATTTTGATCATAATTTTGGCTTCCAATGGTTTATGCCGCTAATGCATACATTTGTAAATGTCTTTGCAAGTAATGAGATTGCATTGATCATTGATTCATAATTGTATCAGTAAGGGTTTGATGCAAGCTGTACAAGAATTTTATGCCGCAGAATTTGCATATATGCAAGTTGTGTTATATGTAAGCAATCACATTGTGTCCAAATGAATGGAAATCATGTTGGGGATGTTTTAAGGTATTTTTAATCCTCATTAGTTGCTGTAAATCAGTGGGTAGAGTGATTGTCCCAGTGAGATATGGCTGTGCTTTTATGAGAAAGTGTATGTAACCAAGGTGCAGAGAAGTCTCTTGTATAATTTTTAAGTATTGTGTTACTGAGAGAACAGTATCTACATCTAACATTGATAACAAAATCACATCATATATTTGTCTGTAAAATTGATAGAGAAGTTTAACAAGGACGATCTTTTTGGAAGGATTGGTACTCTAAAAGAGGTCCAAAATGTTTGGTGTTAAACTGGTGTGAAATTGAGCTCATCCAAGCAAAAACTAACACAATATACCGAGAGACATATAATGGAGCCTACCAACAACTAACAGCATAATTCTGTATAGAATATACTTATTTTAGACAAAGAAGCATGATTCGATATAATTGATTGATATCTAAAAAAGCTCTAGAAATTTAAGATTAACACAAATACATCACGTCACACACAGCTGACTCACTCATAATGTCATAATCAGTTACAAAACATTCATAACTATCCCAAGACAAGAGCTGGCTTGACCTGTTCTCTTCATATAATGATGTAAAATAAAGCCTCCAATTGTTAATGATGACTTGAAGTTATGGCTCCATGATGAGGTTCTACCTTGCATATGGCACTGCTCAAAATCACTAGGAGTTTGTGCCACCTATGTGAGGATGGATGGATGTGGGCAACACTTAAATGCTTGGCAGCCACCAAATCATCCAGGAAAAAGACAACTTTAGGTCTTCCAAGAATTCAAGGAATGGGTTGGCCTGGATCACTCGGCTCGTGCATTGTGGCTATTTATCTAGTCAAATATGAAAAACTAAATCACCCCTTCTCCAATTGGAGATGGAGCTTGAAACAGAAAACCTAAAACTGGTCAAATGGAGAAACACCCTCTCTAGCTTCTGAATTGAACTTGTTTATTAACATGTGGACTTGTTTCTCAATTCAAATGCATCAAATATTGAAGATAAAATCCTATATCATAAGTTGGCAAATAATGGGTTCAAAGACCTATGTCTACCCTGGCCTGGAGGCCACAATTTACCTCAATCCCAATACATGCATACCTTCCAAAAACAAGGATTTTAAAAAATTTATCGGCTTATTAATATCACTAAATATCTAAAGAATAAAAGTAGTTGGAAGTAGTGAGAAAAGATAAGGGGATTTATGGCCTCACTGAGGGTATTGCCCTTGATAGAGCAGAATGGCAGACCAAGATTCAGTTAGCTGACCCCAAATAGTTGGGAAAAGGCCATGATGATGATGAAGATGATGATGATCTGACATATAAAAGCGCCCTTACGGTGTGAAGTTACTAAAACTTTAATAGGTGATCTAGTTGAATATCCTTCAAAGATGCACAACACGTTTAACAAGTAAAAATACAAGAATGTACAGCTTCCTAATGCATAAATGGGCTTTTTACCCCAATGGGAATATTGGAAGTACACAACAGCATATTGGAAATTCTTTAATATTTAAGAATATTTTATTAAAGATGTGCCATAAGGAAGCTCATTGACTTCTGTACATGTAATTGGACTAGTGTCAAACTCTCTTGACACATGGTCACCATCATGCAGTCATTGTGACGATCTGTAGTCACCATGGTGACGCATGGACACATACGTGCCATTTACTTAAGTAGAGGACTAAGATTCAAACATAACACAGATACAAGACCACCCCTTCATGAGGGTACACCTCAGCATTTCCCACAATATCTAGGACAATGATAAGGACACAAATATTATGTTTGAATCAATGACACATGTGGGAAATTTTATATGATTAACACACAATACATACAGAAATCATCTAATAATGTCTAATCAACATGACAATTTTAATTATATTTATAATATCATATTGTCCATATGCCTATTGTCAGATATTAGTATCCAATATTGCTCAGTCTTGCGAACAAAAAGTCTCCAGGTATCTTATGTGTAGCAAAAGCTCACAAAAACCATTAGTTGTAACAGCAGCCAATTGAGGTGACATGCAGCAAATTTGTTGTATGTTGCGTGCGTCATGGCATATTTTGCAAGATTGTTAATATATCTAACAAATACAAATTAGGAAACAATGTCCAACATTTTGAACAATGTGTCGAAAATTTGGGGCACAAGTGTCAAACATGTAGAAGTGAAAATCCAAGTTATAGACGTGCATCTCTAGAAATAGGAGAGGGGCATCCAAAAATTCTGTCAATCTCATTTACTGCCAGACCAAAATCTGCATGTCCAACACGAAGAACGTGCCATACCCTTGTGAGACTTCCCCAGAGTGTCAATGCGCCCAATAGTCATGAATACGAGCACATATAACTTCCGCATGTATCATTTGTCTAGAAAAAACAACATAAATGTTGATACAGGATCAAGAAACTTCGCTGCTAGTGGTATATGAGTTGTTGGGCTAGGTCGATCAGTCAGGGTTAAGAAAAACTAGGCTTATGGTGTAAAAAGATAAAGTTCGATTCATGAGTAAGAATATGAGGGGAAGTGGGGAAGGTTAGAAGAAGATGAAGGGGATGAAGATAGGTAATGGATTGGATTAAAAAGATGAAAGAAGGAATGTATCGTACCTGAACTTAATCAAAAGAAGGTGAGGATTGAGTGAGGGTTGACAAATGTTATGATGGGGGGCCTGCAAGGATGAGGGTAAAAGGGCGAAGAATCCCTCCAACCAAAAGGAAAAGGTTTTGTAGCAACAAACTACCACCGTAGGAAAGAGGAATCTCTCCTCTAAATGGAGATACCACTCCTTTCTAGATGGTCTCTCACCACCAATTCAAAAAAAACATATATGTTCTCCAATACCTTGAGTGGGTCATACTCCAAGCGCATGTATTTAGAGAACTTTAAAACCTCTAATCCTACTCAACTTGGGGCTTCAAAGTCATTTAAAGACTTTCCCATGAGTTATAAATAACAAAAGAAAGCCTATCTAATGACACCCTAATCAACTTAAGAAAGATGATTTTTTTATAATCCCATTTCATCATCATCATCAGAGCCTTTTCCCAACTATTTGTGGTCACTACATGAATCCTTGTCTGCCATTTTGCTATATCACATACCCTTTGCGACGCTAGAAGTCCCATCGCTTCTCACTAGTTGCAACCATGTCCTTCTGGGTCTACCCCTTGACTTTTTGAGCTCTACTTGTACTAACTCGCATCTCCTAACATGTGTTGTACTAGGTATGCGTTGCACATGCCCAGCCTACCTAAGTCTACTTTCTCTCATCTTATTGCCTATTGGAGCCACACCTAAGTTCTTATAAATGTATTCATTCCGGATTCTATCCTGTCATGTCTTGCCACCGATCCATCTCAACATCCTCATCTCAACTAGACGTCCTATGGGTATTGTTTCTTGACCGCTCAACATTCTGCCCTATAAAGCAAAGCTGGTCTCACAACTATCCTACAAAACTTCCCTTTCAGCTTCATTGGTATGCGGCATTCACATGAAACTCCAATTGCACATCTCCGCTTCGCCCACCCAGCTCTAATTCTATGTACGATATCTTCCTCAAACTCTCCATTTTCCTGGATAATCGATCCAAGATATCAGAGGTGCACTCTATTTAGTATTTCTTTGTTGTCAATCTTAACGACATCCTCGTCTCTACTCCTATTACTACAAAACTTGCACTCCATATACTTTGTCTTTGTCCGGCTAATTGTAAAACCCTCAGATTCTAGAGCATCCCTCCAAAGTTCTAAGTTTTCATAATCCATATATCATAAGAAATAAAGAAATTATTCGCTACTAGAAAACCCAATATTAGCGGTAACTCAAATACTCTAATCTAATGGGTCCGACGATCATCATCATCATAGCCTTTTCCCAACTAATTAGGGTCAGCTACACGAATCCTGGTCTACCATTCTACTCTGTCAAGGGGCCATACCCTCAATGAAGTCATACGTCATTATATCTTTTCTCACTACTTCCAACCATGTCCTTTTGAGTCTATCCCTAACCTTTTTTGAGCCTTACACTTAAACCAATTCGCACCTCCTAACAGGTGTTGTACTAGGTCTATGTTGCACATGGCCAGCCCACCTAAGTTTACTTTCTCTCCCTATTTCTATTCAAATTAGACTTCTAATCAATTTTAAACCCTTATTTAACCTAATTCATCAAGAACTTTCTCAACAAGGTTTCAATCATGAAATAGCCGTTGTACATCTCACAGAGCACTTCGACAATATGTGTGACCTCATGTGATGTTCTCAAGAAAATCAGTAAGATCCATTCGCCTCTATAAATATGAGTCCTACCACAAATTATTTTCTGGCACAATCACGTTAAATGTAAAACAAGTATCAAATTAGGGCATAAACCAAAAGATATATGGGTTCCGTGGCTTTAAAAGAAACTATGAACATAAAAGTTGTGAGATTGATAGCATTAGCAAATAAAAAACGTAAACATAAGCAAATACGATCTCCAAAGGAAAAAATAATGAAACCCTAATCTTCACATTCGCTTAGTTCCTACACCATCTATTTGTCAGGGCTCACTTCGAACACCATGCAGAATTTTCCATGGTAACAAAGTAGGAAATCAAACTAAAGTCACTCATCTCACAAAACTATGCACATTTTCAAAGAAGATCATTTACGTATACCTGGCCAAAGAGTAAGGTTTCTTCAATTTGAGTTGCCAATTTCAAACTTGAGTTAATGGACAAGCCAGAAAATAATGACATCGGCAATGGACATGCTTCTCGCATGACCATCATTCTTTCACCAGACTGCCCCATGGATCCCTGTTGCAAAAGCTCACTGACTCCCACAGAGTTCAAATAAGCCATGATCGCTTCCCAGGCAGTTCGTCCCACAGTATGCGAAAGAACCCAAAACATTCCCAATGATCTTTCGTCCAAATTCAGAAAATCCAGCATACGTTCACCTGAGAATAAATAAAGGATGCATAAAAGAAGTGAGTCATTGTACCATGCCAATGGTAAAGGAAAACTATACCAAGATGTATCAATGTCTTCACTCAACATAGAAGCCTTCTAGTAGTTAAAACCATAACTTAGATGTATAAATTAGGCAAAGGAAGTTAATAGTTCACTTGCATCGTTCTAAACCACAAGCAAATGGAAAACAACCATTTGGATGTACAAGGGAATTATAAAGTCATGCATCAAGTAAATAAAATGATATTTGATGGCAGCTTGAGTTGACTCTAATGATGATCTGAGTTGAGGATAATCCATTCTAAAATAACAAGTTATACCCTAGTAATCATGAGAGCCTCTCGCAGGAATAAGTTTTTGCTATGATATATTCCATCAAATAGCCAGGTACATTACTGAATCTTTAAAAATACAATTTGAGATGGCAATCAGGGAAAAACAAAAGCAACACTCTTACGGATAAGGTGGACACACTAGTATGTCAAAGACTCAAAGAAAAAAAAATTTACAATCAATCTTAACCGAAACTTCCTTTTCTTCTCTTGCATACCACATGTAAATGAGCACTAAAATTTTTCATACAAATGTGAACCTGAGAAACATGCCCCCTCATTATAGTGTCATAAAATGAAGATTTCATGTATTAAGGATGTGTCAAGTGCTTAACAGCTCCACATTGAGGTTCTCCCTTGTGAAGAGTTTCAAGCCAGTTAAAAATAGAATCACATGTGTAGCAAAGAAGATTATGTGAAAACTTAATGTGTGGCTCAAACCACTATGTAACCTCCCTAGCTTATTGACTTAAATATGTAACCTAGACATGTGGATCAAGGACTTTCTACGCCTGTCAACACCACAATGACCTGGACAAGCTTGTTGACACACCCAACTCACAACAAACACTCTGAAAACACATTTGATTGTTCTTACAGAAACATTGACATGTTAGTACCATATTGAAACACCTAGCTATTCTCAAAGAGCCACATCAGACAAACCCCAAATTAGACACTGTCACATGGGTCTGTGCCAAACTAACAGAATGAATGAAGCACATTTGCTAACTCGTGAGCTGATCTCCTGGTTCAAGTGTCCAATAAGGATAAAAACCTGTATCACTAGTAGTAATGGCAAGGCTTCAAAGACAATTAGCAACCCTAGCATTGAAGCCTCAATGTATTTAAAAAGTCGTAAGGCACAGTCTGGGCACTCAAGATTCCTGGCCACTTAGTCGGTCCCATGGATGACAAACCCTTACCTTAGCATCGCATGTGTGGATGAGTGGGTCCATGCAAAACCCCTTAGAGATGTTCTTTAGACCAACAAACCTATATGAGGGACCGTACTTGTTCTACGTTCTCAAATTTAGTTCTCTCCTAGAGCGGATGTTCTTTAGACCAACAAACCTACATGAGGGACATACCTTCAACCTTGACAAAGCTAGAGGCATGGCTGGCATGGCATGATACACGGCTCCGCATGCACATCTGGGCTAGTGGCTAAATACTCCTGGTGAGAGACCTTGGGCAAGTGTTGTGAACGGATGGCTGAGATGATAGAATTGGTGAAGCACCAAGACCAATGAGATGCGTCAATGGTCGGACAATGTACAGCCCAAGCTAAAGAGACATGGGCATGTAACATGAGCAAGAGGCAGCTGACCATACACCTGGCTGAGCAGTTGTGTGAACATAATGGTCTAGTGGGAATACGTACTTGACATGTGTAACCATGTCGTGCATGGGCTTCTCCAATGGCCAAAGGTCATGTGAGAGTGGATAAGCGCACATGTAATGGGCTGAGAGCACATCAATTATTGCATGACGACCATGCATGTTTGAATTGGCATGCATGGACAGCAACGACCCATGGAGTGGGTTGACAAGATGCTTAAACCCCTTAATGAGCCATGCAGGCATTAATTGAAGGTGAGGCGTGGCCTAGTGTAACTGCCACAGTAGGTAGTCAGTGAGTAGTGAGAGTTGTGAATGAGATAGTGTGTAAATACATACTAGGGGTGTTATAAACCACTTGCCCAAACCTCTGAGGAGCATCTGTGGATACATACGACCAAGTAGATAGAGCACTAGGAGCAGGCTACTGCCCTGCATCCATAACTTGAGTGGGCCATTGTGTACTTGTTTGCTCCATTCCTTATGTGTGGCTTTGTGGAAGATTGGCCTCGCATTAGTCCACATTCGACTTAGGCCTCACGCCACATGGTTCAGCAAACTTTTAGCCCTCATGAAAACTAAACAAACACCTCATCTATGAGGTGCCCCAAAGAGAATGTTGGGGGGTGGGAGGTATAGAGGGGTTAGGCCTTATACAAAGCCCCCAAATTATAACTAAAAAAATACAATACAAAAAAAAGAGATAAAACTTCTTTGGAATGATCTATGTCCTTCATTATGCGCACCTTATATTGATGTGTTGTGTAAATGTAAATTATGTATTCAATGTTATTAAGACCACACCGGTGGCCAAACCCATGCGGGCACCTGTCAGACCGGTTAATAAACAAAAAATAAATAGTTATAAAATTAAATAAATTTTGAAAATATAGAGAAATTATGAGGAGAAAACCAGAAAATATAAAAACAAAACATAAATAAAATAGAAAATACAAAAACACAAAGTCAACCACGAAACAGTTTCGATGGTTCAGTACTTTCCATGGTCCAGTACTTTCCATAGAGGCATTTAGTAATTAAAGAAAAAAAAATATAGAAATCAATTTTTTTCCATCGAAATAAAAGTGATGTGATTTTCTGAACTATGGCAGTAACTTGAACAACAACTCGTAGGCATCACCTATAGGCAAGACGGTGATCTTTCCACTGAAGACGTCGAGTACAACCCCTTTCACTACCGCACTCCTCATGGGGAGTCGGTGAAGAGGAAAATGATAGAAGACCTTGATGTGGGGAGCATCACTAGGGGAATTTTTATTTAAAGGTGGACATTTTTTATTTTGACAGTAAGCCTGAACCTGAAAAGCTTATTGAATAGTTAAATAATGTACAAAATTAAGTTTTGAGATCTTTTTCTCTGGTAACCAGTGTAGAGCCATTGAAGCCTGGCTTGTAAGCTTCCCCTTTAATTTTCTAATCAATAGATTATTTAATTTTTGTTCTTGCGAATTCTTTCTACAACAAAAAGGACAACAAACCCAAACCAAAATGGTACAAAATACACAAAACCAAAAATCACTGTTCCAAAGCCCCACCATGAAAATTGCAAACAAATCCAACCCAAACTTGAGATGCAAAAAACAAAATACCAACATTTAATCTTAAAAAAAGGCTATCAAGAATCAAAAACCATACTTGAAAAATCTGTCTAAGAAAAATCTAGAAATCCAAAAATCGATCCTAAGAAAATGTCAACTAACAGAAACCCACACTGAAGCCCAATCTTGGAAAACTCCAAAACCGAAAACCAAACTTTAAAAAAAAAAAAAACAAAAACAAAAAAACAAAACAAAAAAAAACAAAACAAAAAAAAACCAAAAAAAACAAAAAAAAAAAACAAAAACCTTTAAAAAATGACAAAAAATATTCTTGAAAATTGTCAACAACGACAAGCCCAAACTAAGATTTGCCAACGTGCTAACAATGTAACTGACGCAATAAAATGATCGACCTTGTTCAATGTAGTTTGTGCTACATATTACCAAGCATCAAGTTACATCCATTATACGTACGGATTAGCTACCTATGAGGATCTTCATAGGTCAAGCATTACTATGATTAAATTAATTTATTAATCTATTCATAATTGCACGTCAAAATATCTTCACTGAACCATTAGGCATTGCAATGTTGACCTTCAGTCACTCTTGAAGTACCTTGCCATATGTAAATAAAGAATTTGAGTATTGAAAACACAAGCATTATAAAGTGAAAAATCTCTAGTTAAAAATAATCACATAGTATTGTTCAGCACTATTTAAGATGTTCTTAAGGTTTAGGGAAATTTCCAGCGATAACTAAGACTGCATTTTTGGAAGGAGTAATTTAGAAATTAAATTGCAGTCCATAAGCTATACTTTACCATACTTGAAGAAAAGAAAAACCAAACCCAAACCCAAACTTCTAACAACCCAAAAAAATAATCTAATATTGGAGAAAGATCTTGGAAATATCAACAAAGACAATGCAAATCGATTTGAACTAACATATGGCAACCTAACCAAAGTTGGCTCGAATCAGCGAGCTTTGTTTGTGAAAACACCTCTAACACCTCTTTGAGTCAACATACAATCGATTTCTATCCTTTTGAGTTTGCAAGATTACGAAAGACCCAAAAATTTTCAATCTTGAAGAAAAAGTCAAATTTCTGTTTCTACAGGGTTTTATCGATCTGAACAATCTCAAACAACTATTAGGAGGTTGGAATACCTCCAACTACCCCTGTGGAGGAAAGAAGGAGAGGGGTACATGGTGTCAAATGACATGAAATACACTGCCCAAGGTCCTATTTCCAGCATTAAGCACTGGATCTTGGGGGTGCCCACCCAGGCAGCACCTAGGCGACCAGACGAGGGCCCAAAGAAGTCCCACCACAGGCATCCCCCCTTAGCAAGGTAGGGGAACAGGAGCACAGGCCCTCCTCAAGGCACCGATGCAAGCTGATTTTTAGAACATTGCAATGCATATCCTCAATCCTAGTATAATTTCTAAACAAAGTGGTTTATGAATACTCAACAAGTATATTTATCTCAGTGAAAATCGGACATAGGCAGGTGCTTCTAAGAATCCGATTAGTGACATTCACCAAATTACAAGTAATATTGAGAAAAGTGCCAGTGTCGTATGCGTTGCAAAAGGTAGCTGAGCATGGCAATTTTTTACTGATATAGGCTATTCATTTAATCACATACATAGCAAAGTGCACAAACGTCTATCAACCATCCACAACTTTGCCCATGGTTAATATTTGAGAATATATGCAAGAATGGCATTGATGTAATTAATATAGCCCAATAACTATATGCATGTTCCTTTTAAATCTCAATATGTGATATATCTATGATCACCAAAATACAACCATAGAAGAATTTCAGCATGGTGCTCTTATAGAAATAGTAAGGCAACATATTCATATCATCATACAATTGCTTACAGATACGAACACAATCCATACTGCAGAACTAATTATTGAGCATAAAGCACAATATGAGAGACATAATTGTAGATTCTTCTTTTTTCTTTTTCTTTTTGAGTAACAAAAATTCCTTTCAAAAAGCTAAAATATGCAAGAAAAAAAGGGGGGCGGGGGGGGGGGGGGGGGAAGGTCGGCAAGTCATTGATGTTAAGGCAATAATGATGATTAGGTCATATCCGCACTCCACACAGACAGATGTCCTGGTTACAGAACTATTTACAAGAGCATTGATGGTATAATTCAGCCCTAAGGACTTGATGAAAGCGAATTTTCAAATTTTCAGCAGATAAATGAATGTAGGGTAGGAAACCATACTGCAGTTTCAGTTTTCTTGGTAAATAAACCCTACATCATAAGAACAAAAACATTAATATTATGTTTTTGACCCATGTCCATGAATGTTAATTCAATAAGCATGACATGAATACTACAGAAACTACGGGGTTATTCAAGAAATCAACATACCTTAACTAAATCTGTTTCACAATAGAAACCAGAACCCAGCACGGCTCCAGTCTATAAAAGAATAAGGGGCCCACCCCCGCCCCTCCCCCTCCCCCTCCCCCTCCCCTCCCCCCTTCCTCTCTCTCCCAAGGGGCTTAGAAGATAGAAACCGGGGAGGGTTATAAACTACATGTAGATTTAATTCCCAAGCCCATGGCCCACAAATAATAACTTTGTTATATAAAGTGAGGCGAAGACAAGCCCCTTACCATTGAATTTCCTGTTTGGTCCAATGAATAAGCTACAAATTAACACAATCACACTTGGCCCAGCGAGGGCCATGATGCAAATCGCATCCGAGAGCTTCAAAAATTAAATTGATTAATTTTTTTACTTTTACAAATTAATTTTCAGGGGTGTGGGAAGACTATCTTAATTTTTATTGGGATTAATTTTTAGGAATTAACCCCCCCCTCCCCCTTTCTCTCTCCCCCAGGGGACTTAGAAGATAGAAACCGGGGAGGGTTATAAACTACATGTAGATTTAATTCCCAAGCCCATGGCCCACAAATAATAACTTTGTTATATAAAGTGCGACGAAGACACACCCATTACCATTGAATTTCCCGTTTGGTCCAATGAATAAGCTACAAATTAACACAACCACATTTGGCCCAGCGAGGGCCATGATGCAAATCGCATCCGAGACCTTCAAAAATTAAATTGATTAATTTTTTTATTTTTTTATTTTTAGAAATTAATTTTCAGGGGTGTGAGTAGACTATCTTAATTTTTATTGGGATTAATTTGTAGGAATTAAGCCATGGGGGTTAGAATAGAATTTTGCTTATTATTGTGGGCAAAGATAAGCACTACTAATCCTTAAGGATTGGCATAGCACTTTTCTTGGGTTGTTAGGATTTACTTAATGGATATCTAGAGCTCCATAAAAATAACTTTTAGAAAGATGGGTTTCTTGAGGGGATTGATGGGGATTCCTATTTTGATGGATTTGGTAGAATGTCACGTATGGAAGAGATTGAGGGTATATTTGCCTACATTTGTGGATAAAGGAAGAGAAAACAGAGAAGTTTGAGAGAGGTAAAGAGTAACTCCTACATTTATGGGAGCAATAGGTCTTAAGGAGAGATTCATGGAGAGATCACATGAATTCTAGAGAGAGAAACAGAGAGGATTAACGAAGAAACAAAGAGGATTAATGGAGAGGATTAACAGAGAGGATTAATGGAGAGGATTAATAGAGAGGATTAATGGAGAAACAGAGGGGACTAATGGAGAAACAGAGAGGATTCATGGAGAGATCACGTAATGCGGTGCTGGTCCCGCCTAAGCAGAATCCTAGGAGGGGTGGGCTGGAAACAGTCTTAACCTTTGGCTTATGCACATAGTGGCCGCTCTCAGGACTTGAACCCGCACTCTTGCGTTGGCTATCCGAGCCTTTTACCATCAAACCAAGTGACAGCCCCCTAGGGAGAATATTTCCCTAAAATTTTGTAACGTCGATAGAAAGAGATATGTCTCTTGAATTTTATTGTATTTTGTTTTATTTTATTTATTTTTCATTGTTTGTACTAAAAGGAGTGGGATGCCCTATTCAGGAGAAGGAGACTCAGATATTTTTTTATAGAGGTTTTTTAATGAACGAAGAGAGTGCTTCTTCTCATCTTTCGCTTAATTTACCTTCTTCTCATCCTTCGCTTAATTTACAGCCACTTGTTTCCTCCATTATTATTGAGTTCTTGCTTATTTTAGGATCAAAAGAAGGCCGGAATTAATTTCCTGAGCTCCTTTCTCATCAGGTCATCTTGGCCAGTTCATACATATCTCATGATTATATATAGGGAAACCTTCAAAGTTCTTTGGAATTCCTACCACAGAGGAAACCAGAAGTTTAAAACACTGTTACATTGATTCTTTTGTTAGGGTCCACCAGTGTCAGAAATGACACAGATACCAACACAGATTCTTCCTTATGTTCACTAACAACTGGCTACATCATTGATATACATTTCGATCTTCTTTTCTTAATTGGGTAGAAACATCAAAATTGAAACTATGTATGATTGAGCCAACTAAGCATCATTGTTCTTTTTGGCTGCTTGGAAAATTAGTAAACAATGTTGGATCTCGTTGCCTCTTTAAAGTATATCCATGTAGCTGAACTTTTGTACCTGGCATGAGGAATTTGACACCCCATACCCATGTCGGACACTTGCACAAGTCCCCATGTCCATGCAACATAGGTAAAAACTAACATAATCTACCAATCAACTAACCAAATAAAAGATCAAATTCATTTACAACTCTAGGTTGATATTTGTACCAAAACAAATTGCTAAAAAGATCCAAAAAGAATATTTGATTGATACAAAATCCACTAAGTGCTAACAACATAAATACTCCCAAGTAAATAAAATTTGGATATGTGGAATCCAATCAATGCCAAACAATCCTTCCCCTAAATGCTCTTTCCAATGGATGAGGTCAAAATTTGACGTTGAGACCATGAGTCATGCCTAATCTTCATCTGCTAACACCATCACATTTATCATAGAATGCCAGGCATTGCACACATTAACCATATGCTCTAAGGAAAAACTTGAGAGCTTCTCCAAATACTCTATAATTACAATCTCAAAGGCATACAGTAACATATCTGAATGCAGCAAGAACTACTTTGAGAACATTCTTAAAACAAAAAAAAAGGATAACAGAACATTTGTCAGAATCTCAGTTGAAGGATCACAAAATTTCCAAATTTACAACTTCCAAATTTACTTGTTCACGAGTCTAATAAAATCCTTAACTCTTAATCAACTTCATAAGAGGCAAAGAAGATAAAAGGTTCAGCTTTCAAATTTAAGAAAAGAAAAAAGGAAAAGTCAAATATTCCTCAAAAAGAAAGAAAAAAGAAAAAGGAAAGAAAGAAAAAGAAAAAGGAAAGAATCGTATCACAAAGTACAGTTTCAGCATCTGTAGTAGATCATGATCTCACTAATCAATTTTCAAGACACAAACATCTATGACCTACAGTTCTAAGGCACACCTTTAACTTGTTTCCACCATTCATCTATTTGCTTCCCTTTCTGCAGCTGCTCAGGGTTCAAATATTCTCTGATAGAAGCGGTCAATGACCAAACACGCGAAGTTAGGCTGCTGCTGATGAAATCAAGTAGGATACCTTGAGGAGTAACATTATTCTGATCAGAACTCCGGTCTTCCTTATGGAAAGAGACAATCTTTCGCATGGTGTCCACCTGCCATGCAGGAAATTAAATTCAGTGAACAACAAAAGAGGCAGACATTTCGATAAATAGAAAATGTGCAGCTTCAGACATGTAGTGACTTTATGTTGAATAGATCAATAACCGAAGGCACCATTCATCTGGATAAACGAAGCAAGGATTTTTCATCACAAAAATATGAACGAATTAAATAAATTTTCAAGTCATGTACTTGAAAATTGCTACCGTTATATGGCCAGGCCAGGAAGAAGACTGAGGTGAATACTAACTAAGGGTCCGTACAAGAATAACAGAACATAAACATAATAAATAATTGAAAACAAGCCAACCTTCTTTGGATCTGCATTAAGAGTATTCATGACAATCTCCGTTGAGATAATTTGCACAAGCAACCATGTAACATGATTACTCCGAATCTGCTGATTACCCTTTGCAAATCGAGATGTAAGCTTTTCCACAAAGTCAAGGAAATCGATATACCCACTTTTCATAACAAGGTGAAATAAATCTGAAAATATAAGCCACTCTTGCCAGGCTTGATTATCTGCATTATATCCATTGCATCAATGCAGTCAGCATACAAATTTCAAATTCTTCACTAGTTTCAAGAAAAAACATCAATATAGTAAAAGCAAAATGGGTTACTAGAGAGAAGTGAAACAACAACATATAATCTAACAGAAGTGAAACAACTTACGAGGATATACAGAACATATAATCTAACAGACATACAGAACTACACATGACAAACAAGAATTGCTAGAAGAGAAAGAAGCTAAAGAAAAACTGCAGACAAGCAAGTCAGTCCAAGCACTACAAGTCCATCAGCAAGTGCTTCCACCAACTTTTCACATCCTTCGACACAATCCAAACTAACCATCCATTATCCAAGGTCTAGTTCATTTGGGACCAGTACATTTCTCAAAAGTACTGGACGAATTGATACAGGAACAACAATGGTTAGATAATATCGACACAGTCAACAATGTGACTCCCTGAGGAAAAAAAGGGTTTAAAATGATAGAAGCCTACAAAGTATCAGCTTACACTGATGGAAACCAATCTGCCTAGTAATAAAAAATAGTGATTCCTCCCCGACTTGTATAAGAGACAAAATCATCTAGTAGAGGCCCTTTCGAGCTGATTAGTTCCCTATCAATGCAATAAGACAGCTGACCCAATTTATGGAAGACAGTACTTCTAATGCCAGTTCCTGTACTATTCATGCAAATGCAATAGCATTATATCAACCTTCGATTATGCCATACTTGAAAACAATGTGATATAGTCAATCCTGTCCAACAGTTTTGATTTATCTGAAGGGCTATAATTATTATATGTATTTCTTGTATTTGACTGAATACTTGTAGTGGAACAATTTATTTGACTGAACGAACAAGTCACATGTTTTGTATTGGTCCCTTCAAACTGCATCTGTCACATTAAAGTTATAAGCTCCATTCAAGACCCTGCTTAAAAATAATAATAATAATACAAATAAAAATATAAAAAAATAATAATACAAATAAAAATATTAAAAAAAAAAAATTGTTCTTTTCTGCTTTCCTTTCCAGTGAAACTCTTTAGCATCTCAAAACTGCAGTATTTCTTCATCAAATTAGATCTGTTCACTAGAATATTCTCAAGACATATTCCAGCACGGTATTGCACATAAAAGTCATGCATGCAGAGTACACACACACACCCCCACCAACTTTTAAAGAACAAATGTGGGGAACAATCTTTAGGATACGATATCCATGAAAAAGGTAGCAGCAAGCAACAACTAGGAAGAAAGGTTAAGCACTTGCCTGAGTTGGAAGACTTCAAAAGATCCATAATCCTATCAATGATCACCTCACATAGCATTTCTGAAGAAAATACAATTCCAGGAACTGAAACTTGCTGTTGAGCTTGTTGCCTGTAACAAGGAGCAGTAACAAGCACTCGCCGCCACCAATCTGGAGAAGGAGTTGTATTAAGAGCATGCTTCAGGCAACGGATGGCTCTTTCCCAGTCTAGACTTCCTCTTTGTATACATGCAGCAAGGTCCTAATCAAAACTAAGAGCATGATGAATTACATTTAATTCCACGTAACCATACATGCAGTCAAAAATGTACTGAAAGAATGTGCCATTGACAGCATTTTCTCATAAATAACTCATTAGGGGTGCTTCATCAAACTAAAGATAAATTCAGAGGGGAAACCAGTGTAAGTTCAATTCAACCAAAGTTAAATGATGGCAATTCGTTGAGCAAATATGTGACTAACAATAAATACAAAAAGATCCACTGAATAACTTTCACAAAGTTACAGAGTAATAGGGTAAGGTTAGTAGTTGTCAACCGCAATTTGTCATTTATATCTACTAGAAAGTAGTCCGAATTTCTGTCACCATAATGGATGACACTTGGGGAAGACCGAATTTCTGTCACCATAATGGATGACACTTGGGGAAGTCCAAATTTCTGTCACCATAATGGATGACACTCGAGGAAGCCTATGCAAAGAACACGTTTGCTTGAGTAGGTCAGCCAGGTTTCAAAACTTGGCAGTTTACTGCCCAGCCATGGTTACGAGAGCACATTCCCTAGGGGACCCTCACGCTCCAGGAACAAGGTTTCAAAATAGATTTTTAAGATGTAACTCATTTCTACATGGACTCATAGAAACCGTGTCCTTTTCTTTTTATAATTGATATGTGATTGAAGATGAATTGTCGATTATAAAGATGACTATAATCACTAACTAAACTATCGTAGTGTGTGTGGGGGTTGTGTATGTCTGTGTATTGTGAGAAGTGTGACCTAGGGGATACAGAGCCAAACCTGTACTTAATACCTCTGTACTTCCTGGTCTCATAAGTGCCAACTCTAAATTTTACAGGAAGAAACGAGACTCAAAACCAAATAAGAAAACCACAGTTCCAGACACATCCCTAAGTAGGCATCTGCAGAGAATTCAGCAAACCAGAATTTTCCCAGGGTCACCTTCTAGGGCTTCAAACACCCCATGTCATCTCCCTGGATTGATGGCACACCAACCAGCAAACTACTCCACCAACTCTCTCTATTTTAGGTGACTTACAGACCTCAGGAGTTTCAGGTTGCAGGGTTTCTTCCGCTCTCCTTAGATCGTCCATACAAGAAATGAAATCACACAAAAGCCTAACACTAATTTATGCATAATGCTACTCCTGTCATTCTTCCAAACTCTCACAAACCCAAAAAACTCTCACAAACCCAACTTCCATCATAAAAAATGCCAAAACTTACTATTACAGGTGAAGAACTAGCTTGGAGTTGCAGGCTTTCAGTGTAATTCTTCTCTCTACTTTAATGTCCTCTAAAACATGTTTAAAAATAAGGGAACCAAATTAAGCTTACCTCAACACGGTTCCTCTTATTCTCTTGGTTTCCTCCAACCGAACCCATCCTTTCAAACACCTACCACTCTTTTCTTATTCAAAATCGTCACGTTGCTGTCCCTTACTCCCATGTGAACTCCTAAGTTTTCTCATGTGAACTCCAATAAAAATTAAAATTGTCCAAATAGAGGTTGGGGATCCTTTCTTATAGAGCTCTAGAAAGGTAAGGGGAATATTGCCTTACCTAGTTCTATTGAGAGATTGATGATGTTGGAGAGCTGATCTCAACCATCCATCCCTTGCCCAGCAACCCCAGCCATCATGAATCAAGGATAGGTAATGTGCCTTATCCATAGGACGATTCCTAGTTCCATCAATCTTCTAATTGTGTTTCAATTCTTTCGTAAGCTTCTATGAGAATTCCCAATTCTAATTATTAAATTTTAATATAACTATGAACCTTCAAAATTCAAATGTAATTCAATTGGGGCTTTTTCAAATTATTTTACATAAAAATTGATTATTTACCTTTCAACTATTTAGAATTAGGTTTCCATTAGAATTCTATTAGGGTTCACACGCTCTACAAGGCCCACCTCTTTTTTACATGCATCCTCATGGAAAGCGTGCCAGGCCCCCTTACAAGTGGAATATATGTGCATCACGTAAAATAAGGGTGTGGCCCATTCCTTGGATGTTTACAGTGCCTCCCTTTAAAACTATACGGTCCTCCTTAAAAAGTTGTGTGCCTCCTTGGAGCTTTTACATGGGACAAACTGTGGTCCTCATGGGCATTGCTTTTCATGTGTTCGTGTCCAAGAACACAAAACAATTGATTCAAAAATAGTGCTTGTATCAAAAACTGATTATTCCGTAAATAAAATCACTTTCATACTCCTTAAAGCCCCTTGAAAAATCACTTCCAGAAAAAAACTTGGAAGATTGTGCAAGCAATAAAACTAACACTCTACCAAGAACTCACATGACTACCCTACGACCTCATCAAGTCCTCAAATCAACCCAAAAAAACCCATGACTCACATGTACTCCCATGCAAGAGGCTCATGATTCGCCTATTAAACCTGGTCAAGGCATATAAGTGCCATAGTCCATAAGTAGCTATAGATTCCAAGTAAAAGAAATGGCTATGTAGAACTCCAGGCTACAAATTCAAAAATTTCTCTCTTTTCTTTTATTAGTTGTTGGAAATTCTACTTACAGATACCACAAATACAATAAAATAGGCCTATTATTTACTATCTTAATAACTTACTGCCAAAATAAATTTTATCCAAATTGACTACAAACTAACAATTTTAGGAAATAAAATAAGATAAAAACTGTAGGAAATAAAATTGAATAACTGAGGGAAGACTTACCTAAGGTTAACCCCTTAAGACCTAGCAAACCCCACACCCCATCGCCTGACCAATTACGAACCTGATTCCGAACACTGCTAAAACCTCATATCTAAATCTAGGGAAGCACCTCTGGAACACCCTTAACTGAAACTATGGAGCTAAGAGCATGGGTCGCAATTAGGGTTTCATAAAGAACCCTTTTTGACATTAGGGCTGCCACAATTGGCACCTCCCCTCAATCTAAAAAATTAGGGTTCGGCATTCCCCCCCTTTCTAACCCCTCTTAAAGGTGCATGCCACTCCAACTCTTATGGAGGGTGGTGTCCCACCTATTTGAAAGAGGAGAGAGAAAGATTAGAGAGAATAAAGGGACAATGAAGAGAGAGATGTAAGAGATGTGCAGAGAATGAGGAGGTCCACCTCCTATTTTAGGCCTCAACGGGGCCTAGGAATCCCAGTTCAATTAGGATTCAGCAATATCCCAAATATTTAGGAAATTTGTGGAGTAAGAAAAACAATTTATCAGAGCCATTTTTTTTTTGAAATTTGAATTAATCAGAGTCATTCATCTCCAAGATCAGCCATCATGATCTAGAGTATATATTAGGAACCTTATCTCCTGATATGTGACTTATATCCACTTCTAACTACTCTAGATTTTGTTTCCTTATAATCTTATCTTCTAGGACATTCGAGAATAATCCAGAATATTCTGAATTTCTTATTCTTTCACATAGGGATAATTAGGATATAAAATTTTGATCCCCTTAAATCTTCCACAAAATTTTTCAAAACATATTTTCAACTAAAATAACAAATATTTTTCAAAATAAGATAATGACATATGTAAGGGGTGTGGCCCATGAGGGTCCCACATATCCTACCCTTGTGGATCCCACATGTACCACCCTTGTGGGCCCCACACATGGGAAGGCTCAGCCCTTAGCCCCCTTAGGCCCTTACCCTTTAGGGGTTTTTATACATTGAAAATTAGTTTTAAAATTCTGAAAAAAAAAACCAAAAACATCGTAACAAAAATTTAGTTGAAAACAATATTTCTAGAGTTCCACAAAAAATCTAAAACATACAGAAATATAACTTAGAAGTGGATAGGAAACTAATAGGTAAACAACAAGTGAATGTCAGCACCCTGTGCCAAGATCCATGATCCACTACTGTCATGTCAAACAAACCCAACAAGACCCATGACCCACAGTAAAGTGCAGGGGCTCATGACTGGCCCGTGAAAGCTGGCCAATAAAAAGCGGAAACATAGTCCTAGTGTGTAGATTACAGGTTCTCCCCTTAAGAGAAAGTCAAGAAAGAGTACAGTGTAAGGGGGCTCTCTATGCATATGTACGTGTGTCACTCTATACAAGGTTGCTTCTTAAAATGCGAAAGTCATATGTACATGTTTAAAAAACGGATCGGTCATCAGGATCGGGAATCCCAAAAACCAATCCGGATCGGCGAATCGACGATCTGGATCGGGAATCGGGCCTAATCGCTTGGATTAAGCCTTAAAAAAATCTAAAAAAATTATTAAAATTCATTATAAATGTTTTTTTTTAGGAATGCAATAAAAAATGGGGGTACTACATTATTAACTTTCATTGTTTTCATCAATTTATGAATATTGAGATGTTCTTTCCCTGTATGAACTTATGTTGACCATTAAATTTACATCACACAAAAGAAATCATAGAATTATCATCGATTAAATATATAATCATATATGGACTAAAATAAAGAGTTGACTAAATCGATGAAAAATTGGCCACTAAAATCTCGCGGAAAACCCTAATCCGCTAAAAAAACCCAAATTTTTACAACCTAACTAACTATAATATTATATACCAACAATATTTTACAATTATTTTATTATATACATAATAATAAATCCAAAATATTTTATAATATCATCTAATTTAAAATGTATTATTGACAACTGTAAGAAAAATAGTACACTACAAGATTTATAATACAAAAATTAATAAATAAAATAAAAGATTTGGTTATCATTGTATAAATTATTAGAATGCGTATTTTCTTTAATTTTTTAGGTTTCTAGAATAAATTAGTGGAAGAGATTGTTAGAAGAAAGAGAGAGATTTCAAATGGCCTCATTGTATGAATCCTATCTTTAAATTAATATTATTAAATTTATGTTAAAGACCATCATGTTATAAAAATAAAAAATATAATTAGACCATTTATTCCTAGGTTGTATTAAGAAATACCTTGTATTTTTTTGATAAGAAATTCTTATTGTGTTATCTTTTTTTTTTTTTACAAGAAAAATATGATACTTGTTGATTATCTTCTTCTTTTTTTTTGACAAAAGAAGAAGATGTTGTACTACATTTTTTTTTGCTTGTTGTATTAGTTTTTTTTTTTTTTACAAGAAAACTAAAAAAAATGATGCTGCCAAAGTACATTTTATTTTTTTATGCCTTTTGTTTTATTTTTTTGCAAGAAAGATTTGTTATATTACCTTGTATTTTTTTTACAAGAAAAATAAAAATTGTTGTATTATCTTTTTTATCTTTATCTTGAAAAGCCTTTTATTCTTTATTTTTTCTATTTTTTTACAACAGTATTTTTTGCCTTTGTTTATTTTTTTGACAACAAAAATAAACGATTTTTTTGACAACAAAAACAAACGAGGACGTGTGCTGGAACTCTAGACGTCCACCGAAAAATCGAAGTTCTCAACCAACACGGCCACATCGCCTAATGTGATTTTATTAGCTTCTATAATAATATATATTCAATTGTCTTGCTTTAATGATTTTTTGTGGGAGTTATCCCACATCGAAGGATGAGCGTTGCTTTGTTCTCTATAAATTCAATGCAATATCATATTTCATGGCGAGTGTAGAAAAGTGTGGGGGCAGACATGTGAAGTGAGTTACCACGTGTAGATATGTCGGAGGATTTTTTGTGCCATGTGTCGCTCCCGTGAGGCGGCCACGTGTAAACCCAAAAATTACTAGAATGCCCAGGTTTTTTTGGTGAGACTCGCGATTCACTATTGGGAATCGCCCGGTTCTCTCTAGACACGGGCGATTCCCGGTTTTCTCGTGTAACCGGCTCGATAGCAAACGATTCCCCGAGTCGAATAGGGCGAGTCCGGCTCAACTTGGCGAGTTTTCAAACCCTGGTTTGAAGGGATCTCGATACTCAAGGAAATTTCAAAACATTATTTGAATTTTGAACCAAACGTCTTTTATTTTGTGCTTTTTTTTTGTTTTTTATTAATTTTCTAGCTAACTTTATGTTATTATGCTCATGGCTCACTTACGTGGTTGAAAACTGGTGAACCAACTCGGAGGCACCCCGAGTTAGCTCGAACCTAGGGAGCTCCCCAATCTCAAATAGTCCCGAACAGGGTAATTGCAAAGGTTGCCTAGAAATGGGCGATTCTCAATATAGCAAATCACCCTTGTCTCATTTAGTTAGGAAGTTGGGCGTTTATTGAATCCAGTTCCTATGATGGCATTCCAATATCATTTTCCTCAATCTTTTAAGAGACTGTCAAGCTTTAGGGTTTAGTGCATGGACCAAAATTAGTGGTACAGTAGTGTCTCCCGTTTCCTCCTTATACGAGGAGTCTATCTCATGCACAGGCAGGATGTCACCCAGACGCACCATAAACTCCAAAATCACATAAATACGAGGCAACTAGCAGCACATATGTTGTGTAGGATTTCTATTGCCAAGAATTTCAGGCACCTGTCCTCACAAACCCCCAAACATTCAACATCAAAGAAGCCTCTTTCATCTCTGGGCCAACCATTAACATGGCCGACCAAAAAAAATCCACCCTGGCTATGGCCGACCTGGATAGGTAGGGTACCTGCGGATGTGTATCATGGCACCAAAGGTACCAGCCCAGGGTGCAAATGCACTCATCTAGCTGATACCAAGTCGCAAACCAAGACGAGTGATGAAGCCAACTGTGCTAGAGAGAGCCAACTCTCTACTCATGCCTTGCTCTAGGCATCCAAGTAGAGCACACTGTCACTGAAACTGAGGGTAATCCATGAACATAAAGCATGAGGATACATACTTCAGAAAATACAAGTGACCTTTTATATGAAAACCAAGTGTACAGGGCATTTAAGGCCTCAAAACCCCAACATATGTATATGTGGATCGAGAACTTTTGGCAAGGGATGATCAGATGTCCCCACTCCCATTCCCAACAAATATGTGTCGACATAAGAGATATAAACATGTACTTAACTAAGATTCAAGGGACTTGAGCAAGCAGTCCATGTCATTAGGGACTTGAGCAAGCAGTCCATGTCAATAGTTAAATTTTGGCCATTTATTTTTAGCACAAGGAGGTCGCAATCAATATGGATAATTAGATGTGAAATCAGCCAGCTGGAGTGTGTCATTGATTGGGCAGAAAACTCAATAAAACACTTCTTGAACTGTGCAATACCCCCAAGCTATCGAATTTCACAACCAATGGTAAAAGTAGTTGTGCTCACTTTATACTAAAATTGAATGGTCTTATAGTACCCATTACTATTTAGTGATGGTTCACAATTGCTTCGGAAACATATGCTCAGCGGTATGCACATCCATGTAATGACATGTCTATTTTGAAGGCAAAACTCTTTTGAAGCCAAAACTCTGCGACTTGTAGAAAGCAGAAACGGACCAATGTGAAGTAATTGTAATTGTATGTCAAAACGTTGATGTAAACAATGAGCTCAGAGTTTACAGTTCGAGTTGTGGTCAGTGGAATGGTGTCTATTTTGCTGGTTGTGTGGGCCATAGCATCCAAAAGGAGAAGGATAAAAGATCTTTTCCCCTCAACCCCCACACCCAATACGATTTAGGAAGTTGTGGGTTAAGGATTAGCGTTACACAACAATATCCCACGCATCTAAGACTTGAAATAGGTTCCACGTGATGTGCATATGACGTTTCTAGAAGCTCCTACAGGATGGGACCAATTCATCTAGATCATAAGGGCCCCCTTCATTAGGCCTAAAATATAAATACATCTAAAATTCTAAATTTCTCAGAATTCTATGCCAAACAAAAGGGATGCTTTAGTTTAAAAAAAGGAAAGGCAAGAGTGATGAGGGAGAGAGGGAGAGAGATGTTGGGATTTTGTGGCTCTTCAAGGCCTTGACACCCCCTTTCGTTGCTTTGTTGGCTCCAGTGCAAGCTCTGGTCATGAAAGGGGACAAGTTATGTGGCTTGCCTACCTCTATGACTGACCAAGCCTAGGCAGTCTAGGACCCACAAGAGTATCACGCATGAGTATGTAGCTTTGCATCTACTCATAAATTTGGACCTTCAGGTTCCTCCATCTGCATAGACAGACCTATAGAGTAGGTGCTTTTTTGTGGCCAGTCACCATCAATAACCAATTGTTAGCCCTGCTAGTCTCTTCATTTGCTTTTTATTGTATTCATCATTCTGCTTTGAGCAATCTGAGTAACTTCATGATAATTTGGAATGTGGGAAGAATAGGAGGTAAAGAATTGGTCTAACTGGTTGGAGGCAAATGTTTATTCAAAGGTTTCAAAGAACTGAAAATCTAATAATGGTTCTATAAGGCTGTTTTGGAAAAAGTTCAACTCTACTTGTAATTATAAAATCTTCACTCACACCTATTTCTGACACAATTAGAATACCAAGGAAGCTTGACTCCATAATCTAGTTTTGAATGAGTAATAGCATAATTGGTTAGATGGAATACAGAATGGGATATAGTGGTTGCATATACAGAACCAGGGAGGAGACGTATGCCCTTAATTTCTGTACAGTTCATAAAAGCTTTTGTCATGAATTCATCATTAGCATCTTCATCTAAAAACTTCTAAACTGACAAAGCAAGGCCTTATCCCACTATGTGTAATATCTAAGAAGGGCACCAAATATTCTGCACCTAAATCATAATTGAAATGAGGGTGAACTAAGATATCAATTTGCCAAGTATGAAAATACTGATATTTCTTAGATTTCCATCTTTCAATTTCTAATTTTTCAAAAAATGGTAAAAAGGCCGGAAAAAAACCTTTACCCTCTATCCATGTGAATTTCCTTGTTTACCTAACTGATTTTAAAAATCTAGACTCAAAAAGAGGAAGGTTACACAGCCCATTTTTTTTGACATCAAGAAACTTTATATTTCCTAGAGTATCGATGACGACTCCTTGTTTTAAGACACTAGCCTATTTAAAGAACTTGGATTATTTAGCAGAGTTTCTAAGACATCTAAAGAGGAAGCAGAGGCATGCCTCAGTCTCATCATTTTTATCTGAGAAGTTGGCTCTTCTTGCATATTGTCATCTTCCTCATCAACCTTATTGAATCTGGGAGCTTGGGACAAGTCTGTTTGTTCTTCCTCTGCACCATTAGAATCAATCCAAAGCTCAACAAGGACTTTTTCTTCGACTAGTCTTTTCAGCTCTAAATGCTGCTACTCATCTTTTTCACATTCTTCTTTATGGACCATTAAAGGAAATGGATAAATTGGACTGAATACTAGTACAAACCAATTAAATGGATCTGGTTCCTTTATTTAGACCAACTTGTAATAGCAATTTTACCTATTTAAATCATAAAAGATTCGATCCCATTGCACAATTTCATCAATAGGAAAACATCTGTTTTCCACGACGATGTTCCTTTAATCTTATGATCAGGAAATTTCTCTTCGAGAGATTTATCAAGAAGCAAGGGAGACTGAATGAGGAATAGAATCATGGCAATTAAAGGAACCCGCTTGGAAACGCTGTAAGGCTAGTCCACACACCTTCAAGTAGAAATCTAGAGCCATCCAGGATGACCTCCTCTTAAGTCTAACGAACTCTTTCGAGAACAGGTATATCCCTATACATACCTCCTGCTTCGTCCCCCTCTCTTTCGTCGGTTAAGTGCTGGATGGGGAATGAATCGGTCGGCTACGTCTCTTGACCACCAAGCTTCCCTGTCACGTCCGTTACCAACTATCTTCTTTGAGGCTCATCATGAATATTTGGGGCAAATGCAAGGATAGCATATTTACCAGGCTCACATGCAAAACAATTGGCATCTTTCCAATCTAAACTTCTCGAAGGAATATGTCCCCAAAATTTTTCTTTCCAATGGGACAAAATTGTTAAAATAGGAAGCCATTTTTTGCAAAACTCCCACCATGCTTTGCTGCTACAAAACCTGTGGATATGGGCCACAAGTTCGATGGATTTTGAGAGGACATGGAACTAAAGACTCAGCAGTGGAAAAGGGAGAGGGATATAGGAGAAACAGAGAAACCACAAACAGCAACCTATAGGAGAGATAGTTAGAAACAAAAGAAAATCAAGAGACGAAACTTAGACTCTGATACTAGAGAAGGGGAAAGGTGTTGGATGTCACGTAGATTCTGATACCAGAGAGGGGGAAAGGTGCCGGATGTCATAAAGAGAAAAAGGGAGAAGGAGAAGCCAAAGACATAAAGACACCAAGAAAAAGAGGCCGTCAGAGAAGTCTCTATCGACCAAAAATGGGTAAGAAATATAAGAAGAGAAAGACACTCAGAGAATATCCCCTTTTGTAGATGTGCCAAAAATTGAGAGAATAAAACAAAGCTTTAAAACTGACTAAAAAGAGGACTATCAAAATCTATTTGGTAAATCAATTGAAAAAGAAATATCAAATGACTATGCTTACCAAATTAAAAAAATGGCACATGCTCAAAATCTTTTATATGTGCCAGTCAAAATAGCAGTTGATCGTGGAGAAAATTGGAAAAAGAAAAATTCTTTTTTTTTTTTCCAATTTCTGGATATTGGGGCTAATATAAATTCTTGTACCAATGAATTATGGAAAAATTGGATAAAACATCCCCAAGGTCAAGAAGTAGAAACCATGAACAAGGAAGAAAATTAACTAAAAGTCACAAATGTGGCTGTAAAGATGGGAGACAAGGTTATTATAGTAAATTTTGTTAATATTGATTATGGTGGCTGCCAAGCTCAAATTGGTTTTGTAACACTAGATAAAATCAGTCCTTATACTATTTCAAAAGATCTGCTAGTTTTTTCAATAGAACGAAAAAAAGATATTGATTCCAGAATTCCCCCATCCTTCAAAATGAGAACCAATAAATCATGGGGAAATCCTTCTATCCTAAAGATTATGAAAGATGTTCAAAAATTAGAAAGAGGGCATGAAAAATATCAACTGATAAAGCAAATCAAAGGCATGAACCTAGAAGCAAGTACAATTTATTGGATACATTTTCCCAAAAAGAAAAAATTATTAGATATAATAGATGTTACTGAAGCTTTAAAAAAAATGTTGTGTTGGACATCCTTTGGAAAATTGGGACAAAGATTCACCCATTGCCTATATATTCTAGTTCAAAGTAAACCCATTCAGTGCAATAAGGAAGATGAAGAAAACTGAAATCTCAAGTGAAAGAACTGGAATCTAAGGGAGTAGAAGACCATCACAATCAAATTACTCGTGTGCAGCTTTTATTGTCAGAAATGAAGGAGAAGAACGAGGAAAGGCTCGAATGGTTATAAATTATATTCCTCTAAGCAATGTGACTGTTGACATAAAATAGCCCTTACCAAACAAAGAAGAATTGATTCAAAGGGTTGCATAGAAAAAGATATTTTCAAATTTTGATAGCAAGTCCGGCTATCACCAAGTAAAATTTGAAGAGGAAGATATTCATAAAACAGCCTTTTCCACTCTAGAAGGATTATATGAATGGATGGTGATGCCTCTTTGGACTAAAGAATACTCCATCATAATTACACAAAAGAATGGATACTATCTTCAAACTATTTCCAAAATTTATTGCTAACTATATAAATGATTTTAATATGCAACCAAAAAAAAAAACTATCTAGATGATTTCCTTTCTTATTTTTCTGATAGCATGTAGGAACACCTTGAGCATCTAAAAGTCTTGTTGAAATAGTATAGAAGCATGGAAGTGGTCTTTCACCTTCAAGACAAATTGAAAAAAACAGAATTGATTTTCTAGGTGTCCAAATAATCAATAGACAAATAAAAATTCAGCCTCATGTCCTTAAAAAGATTAACAAATTCCTAGACAGATTGCAATATAAGTTGCAGCGCCAGAAATTCCTTGGTAGCCAAAACTATGTTCAAGATTTTAAACCTGATTTATCAGAAAATAACAAAAGAATAAGAAAGGTGATGATTAAAGAGCCATTTCCTAGACCAAAGAAACCTCATGAGAAATCCAAAATCTAAAAGAAGAGGTAAAGCAATTGCCCTCTCTCTCTCT
>NW_006495044.1:3566036-3580555 GCF_000471905.2 Amborella trichopoda | reverse complement strand
GTACTACTACTACTACTACTACTACTACTACGTACTACTACTACTACTACTACTACTACTCTACTACTACTACTCTACTACTCTCTCTCTCTCTCTCTCTCTCTCTCTCTCTCTCTCTCTCTCTCTCTCTCTCTCTCTCTCTCTCTCTCTCTCTCTCTCTCTCTTCCCACTTATAATGGTCCTTTTATCCTTTCTACAGATGCTTCATCAGACACTTGGGCAGCAATTTTAATGAATAAAATAGGAAAGCCAGAGAAAATATGTGCATACACAAGCGGCAAATATAAAAGCATGAACTAAACTATTGGCCAGCAGAAAAAAAATCTTCGCTGCAGTCAGAAGCCATGAACAATTCCATACTAGCTTGATTGGTGAGATTTTTATTTTAAGTACTGTTTATTCTAATTTAGTTAGTAAAATGAAGGAATATGATTTTAAGCAGCCTGAAATTACAGCGTTATGCATGGTGGCAGTTCTTATTATCTCAGTATAGCTGTATCATTGAAAAGGTACCCGATAAAGAGTCTTCCTAATGCTCTAACAAGACAAATGAAAATAATGAGGACGGTACCTAGAGTAGAGGATTCACCTACATATGCCATGAAACTCCAGCAGCAAGGTAAAAATTTTGTCAGAAAATTAGACAGCTTTTTCCTATTGGCAATTCTGAAACAAGAGATCCATTATTGATTGCTTTTCAACTTCATCTGGAAGAATTAGTATTACTATGAATAATCTAAGATGCATATCTCTCAAAATCAAGATAATCTCATGGTTAATTCAGAAAGAAATCCTGGACAACTTAATCCTTTTCAGAAGATAGCTCTATGTCAACAAATATCCAAAGACTTCTTACATAAGCTCTTGTGTCATGCAAATTGGGAGTCTCGACTTCTATTTTCAGCTAATAAATTTCACTAGTAAAATTTTATCAGAAGATACAAAAATGAGAACTTGGTAAACCAACAGTCTTCGAAACAACAGCCAACGACAACAAAAGAACTATCAACCTTATTCTACCAAATAGGCCAAAGTTGTATCCCATGTCAAAGGCGAGAAAAAGGATTTTGCCTAGTTTACAGTTGAAAAAAGAGGGCCAATGTTCAAGCAGCAAAAAGAGGGGCTAATGTTGACATGGTGAATTAAGCAACAGGTATGCTAAAAGGTAAGGCCAGATGATGGTGGGAGCATCTCTCAGATTTTGAACAAGCGACTATTGCAAACATTGGCCTATTCGAATTAGGGACTAAACATGTTGCATAATTTGTTGCTGAAAGCATAGCCCAAAAGGCTATGGATATTGCCTTCTTACACAAAAGAAGACTACGGAATACTGAAGATTTTGAAAAGTTTTCTGAATGTTTTGTCAAAGAAAGCTACAGGCTTAGTTTGCAGAAAAAGCCCACTTGCAACACCATATATCTTGCGGTAATGCCAAGTAATATTTTAGATTTCTTCAGAGAAACAATAACTGCACAAAATGTGTTATTTGAATCCTTGATATTCTCTAACATGGTGGGCTCTACAAGACAAAAAATCAAGAAGCTTTGATACAAAGAAAACTCAAAAAAATTTTGTAAAACAATTGATCCTAACTTCAGTGATAGCATCGAAGGAGCCGAATCATATAATATTCTAAAATCTAGAAAGTTTCACAAGAGAATATCTAAAGCCTTACAAGTTTTATTCAAGAAATAAAATAGCAAAGCTCAAGATTCCAAAACCATTCTATGTTTGTAAAGAAGAAGGGCATCTTGCGGCCCAATACCCTCAAAGAGCCCCAAAGCAAATTATGGTTTTATTCACGCAATCAAAAATTTTGGAAGGCTGGTCTATTATTGAGAAGCCGAAGAATTAGAAAAAACGTTTGAAGGTGAAAATGTCTATCACAGTATAATTCTTTTTTGTCAATATTAAGCAATGTTTTGGCTCATGGTCTTTGTATAGGGTTTGGTAACAATGAGTGATTTTGCTTTTTGCACATGGTTTTTCCCAACAGTAATTGTCAATCACTTCCACCTTGTACAAGTGGTATTGGGCATCTATTTTACTTTTTGAGTTCTATAAGTATATGAATTTACTAATATGTGAATTGAGGCAGTTTTACAGTTGTTGTAAAAACCATGAGTAGGTATTCTGTACCTAATGGTTCTTTAGTGAACTCACCCAATCCCACATTGGTACATTGATCTGGATAACGATTGTGTCCTTTATTTTGGATTTCATTGAGTGATTCATCGTTTTGAGAGTTGATCCACACCAAGAGGCTAAATAAGCCCTAATACTCTCCTGACATAAATCAACGGCCTTCAAAAGAGATAATCGATATCCTGATTAATATATCAGGATAGGTTCAAGTTCACTAAAGAACAATTAAAAACAGAATAGCTACTCATGATTTTTACGCCAACTGCAAAATGCTTTAACTCTCGCAATACCAAATGAAAGGACACATATTTATATGACTCAAAAAGTAAAACAAATGCCCAGTACCAAATGTACAAAGTGAAAATGGCTTATAATTACTGTAGAAAAAACCATGTACAAAAAGCAAACGCACTCGTTGTTACCAAACCATGTACAAAACAATGAGCCAAAACCGTGAGCAAAAGAAAACACACTATTACAATACATTTGCTTAATAAAAGATAAAATGGACTATTCTATGACAAAGACAGTTTCTTCCTCAAAGGCTTTTTCTAATTCTTCGATTGTCTCGATCATAGATCAGTCGTTCAAAAATTTCAATTACGTGAATAAAGCCCTAATTTGCTTTAGGACTTTTTTAGGGCATTAGGCTGCAAGCTACCCTTCTTACATACATAGCATGGTCCTCGTAGCTTAAATTTTGTCCTTTTATTTCTTAAAATAAAATTCATAGGGCGTAAACTATCTTCTTCTATGAATATTTCTGAGCTTTAGAATACCATACGATTCGACTCTTTCGATGGTATTATAGAGTTTAAGACCAATTTCTATAAAAAAAAATTTCTAAGTTAGCATAACAGCAAAGCTTCTTAATTTTGGCTCTTGTATAGCCGACCACATAAGATAATACCAAGGATTCCGATCACACATTTTTTGCAGTTCTTGTTTCAATGACCAAATCTGAAATGTTACCCAGCATAGCTGCAAGATATGTGGCATTGCATGTGGGGGTTTTGTGAAGCCCAAGCCTGTAGCTTTCCTTAACTAAACTTTCAGAAAACTTTTTAAATTCTTCAATATTATCAAGTCTCCTTTTGTGCAATAGCATAATATCAATTTCTTTCTAGACGGTTCTTTCTGCAACAAATTGTGCAATAAGCTTAGAACTTAATTCGGATAAACCACTATTAGCAATACCAGCTTGTTCAAAATCTAAGAGATATTGCCACAGCCATCTCGCTTTACCCTATAACAGAATATTGCATGATTTATCATGTCTGCATTAGCCCATCTTTTTGTTGATTGGACAATAAGGCACTTATAGATCCAAGAATTATTTCTTACCTGGTTTTGCTGATAGACAACATCAATGCTTAAAATAGGAAGTCGACCCCAATATCCCTTATCTCAGTATTTTCGAAAGCAGGGATCTAGATCATTTTTTATTGCCAAATTGTGGATTCAACCATTACTTCACTTTCTTAATCATTTTTATTTGAAAAAAAGAATATTTAAAGCTTGAAATTAAATAATCATAGGGCTTCATCAACTTTCTTCATTTTGTATGCCTCTATCTTCAAATATTTTCAAATGGCTTCATGAATTCTCAAACACATTTCTTCTTCTTTCTTTCTTCCTTTGGTTTCCTCTTTCTTCTTTTCAGCCAAAATTTCAACTACCAAGATTTGTCTTTATTTCTCGATTTTGAGATTCAATAGATGAAATATGTTTTTTTGAAAAAGTAGTCCAATGTAATAGATAGTTTAGTTGTCGTACCTCATCCTTTTGTGTTTTCTCTAAGTTTATATTATACATGAGTAGGTAGCTTGCATCTACTCATAGCTTTAGACCTTTGGGTCCCTCCATCTGCATAGGCACGACTATAGAGTAGGCCATTTTTGGTGGCCAGTCACCATCAATCACCCATTGTCTACCACTGCTAGTCTCCTCTTTAGCTTTTTATGGGATTCTAAATGTTCTACACCTAAATCATAATTAAAATAAGGGTGAACTACGAAATCAATTTGTCCAATATGGATATACTATTTCTTAGATTTCCAACTTTCAATTTTTGATTGTTCAAAAAATAGTAGAAAGACTGGACAAATACCTTTACCCTTGACAAGTAGATTGACCTTGGCTTGCCTAACTGATTGTAAATACCTGGATTCAAAAAGAGGAAGATCATACAAATCTTGCTTCCGACTTCTGGGAACTTTATATAAACCTAAACTATCTATGACTCCTTGTTTTAAGACAAAGAATATAAAGAAACTGACCTATTTAAAGAATTTTGAGTATTTGGGAGAGGCTATGAGACATTTGAAGAGGAAGCAGAGGAGTGCCTCGGTCTCATCATGTCTATCTGAGAAATTTGCTCTTCTTGAGACAGGGACTCTTTTTGCATATTGTCATCTTGCTCATCGTACTCCATGAATCTGGGAGGTTGGGACCAATCTATTTGTTGGTCTTCTATATCATCAGAATCAGTCCAAAGCTCACCATGGACTTTTCCTCTGACTGGTCATTTCAGTTTTAATTAACAGTGGAAGAGAGAGATATACAGGAGAAAAAGAGAAACCAAAAAAGCAACGTATAGACTCTGATACCAAAGAGAAGGAGAAAGGTGTTGGTGGTCATAAAGAGAGAGAAATGGGAAAAATAGAGGCCAAAGACAGAAAGACGCCAAAAAAAAAGGCCCTGAGAGAGTCTCTTACGACCAAAAGAGAGAAAGAAATATGAGAAGAGAAAGACAGAATATACGAAGAGAATGGATACACAAAGACTGGCTCTTTTAAGAAAGAGAGAGAGAGAGAGAGGGTAACTCTCCCTTTTCATTCCACGAGTAATTCCAGCCTTTTTTCAACTCTTCATCTTGAAATTTCTTTCATGGCAACAAATTCCGACTACATGCAATGAATGCATGTTAAGACTCTCCTACTATAACTATCAACCATATACTACACAACTTCTTTCCCATCAGAGAGAAAATTCCACTTACAAGGACAGTTAGAAATTGACACAAATTGGTAAAGATTCCATTAAAGCAAGGGTTGCCAAAGCTATAGTTCATAGCTCTTGTAATAAAAAACATAAACTTCAACGGAGAATCACTGCAGCCAATACCATAAGAGATAAACTTCTCACCTCTCCATGCAATGGCTCCCCTAGCCCACTTGGATATGTTAAAGGTGCAGAACGCAAGTTTGCCAATGGCTCCCCTGAAAGACTTGGATACGTCTGAGCAGGAAACCGAAGATTGGCAAAAGTGGGGCAGTGAAGGTGTTGATCAAGCATCTGCATGTGCATTGCAACCTTATCGCGTCTCCTATGTATCTCAAGGACCATAGTAAACAGGGCCTCATCATCAGGTATATTATCCATAAACTGTAAGCCACTGCGAAGTAACTCATAGAATGGTATCCGGCATCTGTCTTCCTCAACCAAAACCCAGACAACATCTAAGCAGCTATGCAGCCACTCATGTAATCTCACTTCAAATTCCTCAACACCATCCTGTCTCTGATCCCAACTAGCCAACCAATTAAGCATGTGTTGAAAAATCTCAGCATGAGTAAGAGGTTTTAGATTGCATTCAAGTGCAATTAATATTATCTTGCATGACAGCTGGCGTAGCCAGCTAAAGGCAGTACGCCTCAGTGATCCATTTGTCCTAGGTCCAATTTGTTGACCTGTGTCATTAGGTTTAGGTGACTGAGTTACACTTGCTGCAAGGTCAGTAGAACCTTGGGGAGGAGAACCCATTCCTTGAAGTGAAGGCAGTGGGGAGGAAGGATTGAAGGACTGAAAACTAGTGGAAGTCGAAATCGCAACTGAAGATGGCGTATTTCCATGTGCTGCCAAATTGTTAGCTGTCATTGCTTGATTTCCTTGCCCAACTGATATCTCTGCCGAGGAAACAGAAGAGAGAAGGGAAGGAATAAATGTATCCCAATTTATATAACCAATATCAGATAAAGCACGCAAGGAGAATAGCAGAAACTCTGCTTGTGGTGCATGGCTGCTACACTGCACTACCAAATTAATAATCACAGATTCTGTCACAGATCGTAGATGCTCCTGATCCTGCAAATCAAGATTTATAAGCCCTTCAGACGTAAAAGTGTGCTTCTTTTTCATGTTCAAGTCCATATGCTTTCTGGAAGAGCAGAAGATGGGACCAAGGAAAATTAAATAAGTCAAATACAGGGTCTATGTTTGGACTTACAGGAAATTGAGCCTGAAGCTGTTCAAAGTCAAAAAGAAATTGTTCATTTCGAGGTGGAAGCTCTCTATTCAAAGCAGATATTCTCTTCTGCAATTTAGTCCTAAAAGCATATGAAAAATAAGTTAAAAATATCTATGAATAATGCAAACTCAATGAAAGAGCACAAGTATAAGCTTAACAGTGGACATGCAATTCTGAAGGTAGAACTGAAGTTTTCTGAGATGATAACATGACAACAATTATTCATTTCTACATAATAATACACATTTATTCATTTTCATATCATAAATTGATCATGATACAAGTCTAAAAAATAGACATCCTATATGCCCATCCATACATTGATAATGGCTCTAAGGAATGTATTTTTTGTTGGAGTTATGGCCTTTCAAGGCCTTGTAACACAGACATGTTTATAGCTCTTGATCACGATGGGAGTGAAAAGAGTGACATGACTCTAGGATCTTCGTGCACTGGGACCAAGAGCCCTGGAACAGTCATGAGAAAGATGGGTATATATATGAGAGGCACAGAGAGGTTTCAAGGATGCCTCTAGTCAAGGTTGGTTATTATTGTTGTTATTGAGCTAGATTGGGCCTCATGACTAGATGATTGGGTCAAGGCGATGTGATTTTATGTATATAATGACATGAGCTAAGATAACTAGCCTTGTATAGGAAGGTTAAAGCCAACAAGGCCATTGGCCTAAATCCCTAACTCTTAAATTCTTCTCATAGCATGTGCATAAACAGTCGCAAAACGTGGGAAGCCGACTCTTCTAAGGATCCACTGAGAAGAGATATGCACAAGTGCCAAGAGAAGAATCCCCCCACCTTGCGTGTGCATGTCTTTTAGGGGGTGCACCTGAAATCCACTAGTACTTGGGGATCCAGGATCACTCATTGGTTTGACTTTGATAGGCTAATATCATGAGCCCCTAATTATACACTATGGGTCATGAGTTTGTTGGGTCATACCGAGAAGGTGGCTTTGGACTCTGGGCCTAGCCAAGTGAGTGCTCCGATCCCGAATTCAACTCCATAGGATCCTAATTTCACTTGTAAATATTTTTAAACATTGTAAAAATTGTTTATTTTGATGAAAAATAATTAAAAGAATTTTTGGGGATTTTTGGAGATTTTTCTGGGTTTTTTGTTGCAAGAAAAAGTGTTTTTTGAAATTGTTCTTGCAAAAAAACGATTAAAGAGAGACTATACAAGACCCACACGGGACACCCAAATGGCCAATGGGTGTCCACATGAGGCCATGGGGGCCTCCACGTCAGACCCACATGGAGATGATGTGGGGGTGACATCATCCCCCAAAGTGGCCTTTCATGTCATTGTTTGATTTGTTATGCGGGGGTACGTCTTGTAATATTGGATTTTGTGCGACCTTGAAAAATTACGAAAATTAAAATTGGCACATGTTAAATATGCAAAGCAAATGGTTTATGCACATGTGTGAGCCCCTCTAGAAGGGGTATAGCGTTTGTAATTACAATCTAAACTCTAAGGGTATGTGGTAATTGTGCACTTAACCACCTAGCTTATGTGGCATAATTTAATTAGCCCACATGCTCCTATAAAATAAAGGGGAGTTTTGAAATTCATTTTTTTGCTGGAATTTTGATAAATTACCGCAAGGGTATGCCCTCCAACTAGGTTTTTAGTTCAATTAAATATAAAGAGCATGAGTATTTTAATACAAGGGAAATTGGAGTAAATCATGAGTATTAAGATAGAGGATAAGGATGTTAAATCCATACCACACATCAAGATGGCATGATAGTGGATGGCGGCTAGGATCAAGCCTCTCTTTGTAGCCACAGATGTTGGACTTCAATGGCCAAGATTAAAACACATCTAAAGCATCTCTACACTCAACACTATATGAGTTCTCACTCACTCTCTACCCATCAAAGTGGCACGCCCCTAGGCCTTCTCCACTTCCTTCCTCTCTCTGAAAAATTGCATTCAAGGTGATGTGAGAGAAAGCTCCATTGAAGCCACTTCATGACTACATTAATGGTGATCAAAAGCTCAAATTCAAGCCATGGATGATCTAGTCTTAAAGCCTTCATCAATTGAGTAAGATGTCTTCCATTTTTATTTTATTTTTAGTTGGTTCTTCTTGCTGTAAATTCCTAATTACACCAAGCTATCTTCATCATTTTGAGGATAGCTTACTGTTCTCTTGAATCGACCTTGATCCCTCTTGATCCATACAGTTGAAGGCATCATCCATGCATAAATTGATCCAGTTTCCATGAGTTTTTCCCTATGATTTATGGAGCATTTTATACAGATATTTTTTTGAGATTTTCATGACTAAATCAGTCAATTAGATCTTCATTTTGATATCTCAAATTGGTGTTTTCATAAAAAAAAATTATGCTAAATTCATGTGGCTCGATTTATGAACTCCATCAACCGGTTTTGTGTTTTATGAACCACGGCATCTTCCATGTTTCAAGCATAGTTTGAAAATGCGACCGCATCGCCGTATATGAGGCCGCATAAAGCATTATGAGCTGGCACCCGCATCGCAATAAGGCGGCATATGTGCCTTGGAGAGATGTGCCCATATATGCACTACATCTCTCTGCATATCCAACCGCATCCTTCATATATCGCATAAGCCGCGTATGCAGCAAGCCCCATCCGTGGAAAAAAGTCCCTTGTCGAGGTATTTTTCACTTTTCGAGCCCCAAAAAAAGGGGAAAAGGGTTTGGGTTTGGGGTTGGAGGGGTGGGGGGGTATTAAACCCCCCAAACAACCAAACACAGCCACATCCATGGCTTTTTTTTAATCGCAGAAAATTATTTTTGTGAAATTCTTAGATTTTCGTCTTAGTTGATGTTTAGTGGTTGATTTGTTTCTTTTGGGTGTTGATTTGAGGGTTCGGTGAAGTTTTGACAACAAATCAAAGGTTTCAAGGGCCAAGAAGAAATCGATATTTGCTTTAACTAGAAGGTAACTTTTTTGTCCTACTATGGTAATAACTTTTCTTTTGAGGCAATGTCTTCTTCACAATCTCCTAATAACAAGGATCCAGTTTGAAAATATGCAAAACTAAAAAATCTGAAAGATCGAAATTGTGTTATTTGTATGCTTTGTGGAAATATTTATATTGGGTGTATTTTTCAGCAAAAAGAACACTTAGCCGGTATTTTTGGGAATATAAGAGCATGCCCACAAGTTACCGAAGAGGTAAAAAACGAAATTAGGGAATACATGGACAGCTTGAAAAAACAAACGAGAAGAAAAAAATGAAATGAAACGAATTAATTGATGAAATGCAATTATTTGATGATGATTGAGAGGAGGAGGATATGTCAGAAGTTAGAATGAGGTAAAGAAGAGGGTTATAAATATTGGAGGTAGTGTTGGAAAAAAAAAACACCTCTCTAAGGGGCCAATGGATATTTTCTCACTCCTGACCCCGAAATTGTAGTTCAGGAGAGGAGGAAAAAAACAAAACAAACCACAATTGAAAATCGATACAAGAAAGAAGAGAGGAAGAAAGTATGTAAGTACATTGCAAAGTGGTTTTACATGGCCGGCATTCTTTTTAATACTATAAACCCTCGATAGTTTTATATATATAGTCCAAGCAATTGGCAATTTAGCCCAAGACTTAACCAGCTTACATTACATAAGATTAGGGAGCCCTTATTAAGGATGTTGTATCTAATATTAATAAAATTTTGATTTATCAAAGTGAAGGGTGGGAGAAGGATGGGGAAACTATTATGTGTGATGGATGGTCCAATGGGAAGTTGAGGGCATTCATAATTTTTTGGTTAACTGTCCAACATGTATTTTTTTGTTAAGTTTGTTGATGCATCAGACAAGTCACATGATGTTATATACTTATGTGACTTGATGGATGAGATTGTAGAATTTGTTAGAGAAAAACATGTGGTATAAATTGTTACTAACAATGGTGCCAATTATGCTACAGCTAGGCATTTTTTGACTTTGAAAATGACGCATATATTTTGGTTCCCTTGTGCAGCTCATTGTGTTAATCTCATGCTAAAGGAAATGGGTACACATCTATATTTAGCAAGGTGATTTCAAAAGCTATGTTTGTTGTTAGATTTATTTATAATCACACCATAGTCCTTAATACGGTAAGGAGTTTTACAAAGAAAAGAGAATTAATGAGACCAAGTGTCACTAGATTTGCCACATGATTTCTCACTTTTCAAAGCCTATACAAGCAAAAATATGCCTTGAGGACCATGTTTGCTTCAGAGTAATGGAGTCAAAGTAAGTGGTCAAAGCATCGGGATGGGAGAAAGGCTAAAAAATTTATTCTCGATACATCTTTTGAGAATCAAAATATATCATGCATTGGAGGTGGCTGGCCATTTAGTAAGAGTTCTTCGATTGGTTGGTGGTGAAGTGAAACCCACCATGGGCTACATACATGAGGCAATAACTAAGGTAAGAGGAGAGATAAAAAAGGCTATAAAGGATGATGAAAATAAATGCAAGGCTATACTTGGCATAAGTGAGAGGAGATGGAATAACCAGCTTCACAGGCACCTCCACTCAGCCGGTTACTTCCTAAATCCATCTCTTCACTACAAGCACCCGTCCATTAAGTCTGATCGTGTAATACATGGTGAGTTCTTAGATGTGCTTGAGAGGTTAGTCCCTGTCAAAGATATCCAAGATGAGATCCAGAGCCAAAAATTGATTAAATTCAAGTTATCATTGGGAAACTTCGGAAGAGAAATTGCTACTCGAAACAGGGACAATGCAAATCCGGGTAAAGGCCAAAAGTACCTTATCAAATTTCTAATTTCTATTTTGCTTGCTTTACAATTTTTTACTTGTATAATGTATCAGTCCATTTATATAAATAATTAAATATTTATCTAAAATCTGAATTATAAAATGTTATACAACTGCATGGTGGGCAATATATGGAAACAAAACACCAAATGTACATCCCACTATTTGAGTGCTAAGTCTCACATGTATCTGGTTGCGAACGCAATTGAAGTGCATTTGAGCATGTAAGTCCTTCAATCCTTATTTCTCGGATTTCAATTTTCAATTTTCTAAAATCTAACTTATCTAATAAGTGTAAAAGTAGAAACAAGAAAATAACATTTTTTACTTTTGCTTGTTTCCTCGCTTTCTACCAAAGCTCCATACCAAAAAAAAAAAAATAGGTTGGAGCAGAAGAAGTTGAATGATTTGGTTTATGTGCGGTATAATGAGCGGCTCAGGGAGAGATATCAAAAGAGAAATTTAATGTTGTGCCACTTGGACTTGGTATCTAATACACCTTCATTTTATCGAGTCACCAGCCTCAGAAAGGAGAGAAGCAAACCACATGAGAGTCCTCAGAAAATTTGATATACAGATTGTTAATCCACAAATTAAAATATTTTAAATCTGATGCTCTTTGAAAATTAATATAATTATAATTCAGTTTGAACATAGCTGTACTTTTAACCAAGGTAAAATGGGCAGAATAAAGAGAAAACAACAAAGAATCAGTTCTTGTCAAGAAAAAGTAACAAAATTCTTTTCCAAGGCATACACAAAAAGCCTAATACGTGTAACCAAGCAAACTACAAAAAAAAATGAAGCTATTAGAGAGAGTGAGAGAGAGTAACAATATCAGAGATTTATCAAACTACAAAAAAATGAATCTATTAGAGAGAGTAACAATATTAGAGATTAATAGTTACCTAATCATGTAATGAGATCATGATTCCGGTTCGGAATCGCAATTCTGCGTTTCCCTAGTTGAATCGTGATTCTCACAAATAAGGATCACGAATCCAAATTTCTTTAAGTATCTTTTTGACTACTGATTCATGAAAGTTGGGACTCTAGATTCCATCTCACAAATTTGCGATTCATAGGCGCACAAGACCGGGATTCAATGTGTATGAGACCTTAATTGTAAGTTTTAGGAATAGCAAATCAATGTTTTTTAGAAGCTAGATCCACAACATCAAAACTGGCGTTCATAGATGCACCAAAAACTGTTTCGATCAACATGGAGTCAAAGTTCTAATAACATGGAATCAATATTCAAACGCAAATTTCTAGATTTACAAAGTATGATAGTAATGTCTTTCGCAAGTATTCAACTTTCAACGTGAACCTTGCGGGTATCAAAGGTAAGTACTTAACCAGTTCGTCACCCTCCTCACGAAATTAGAAATTGTTTCTCACTTCTTATAGCTGATGATGGAAAAGTTTTCCAATAAAGCGTTGAAGCACATGGCATTTTAGGAACTCGAGGTCCACATCACAAAGACTTGTTTTTGAGTAAGTCATCTATCTTTAATCATCAAAAGATGCACGAAAACAAATACAACATATTGGTTTGGTTCCTCACTTTCAATAGACCTCAAAGGTTTTTCAATAAAGCATCGAAGCATACGGTGCTATAAGAGCTCAAGGCCTACATCTCAAAGACTCTATTCTAGTTAGAAGATGTGATTCCCTGTCTCGTCCTAAAAATAAGCACGAGAAACACATACCACATATTGTTTTCTTGGAGTTCTAGAAACTGCAAGAAAGTAGCAACCTAAGGGAACTCAACCTTGTTTTCATTAGTTATGGAGAGCTGCATTAAAGGCACTCACTACATTGAGACCATTGTTAAGAGAGGGTTGTCAAAGGCATCAATCCTAATAATACGAGAGCTTGGATAATTGTACTCATTGTATGAAGTCCAAAATTCAATCTTACAAATTATATAAGACTCCAAATCTTTTCTCGCTTAAGACTTATGTCATGGCCCCGAGTGGATTGATGCGTGATTCCTAAAAGGTAGCAATCTTGATTTCAAATTGATGGAACAATGATTTCAAAAATAAAGGAATCGCGATTTTATTTTATCAAACTGTGGTTTTGGATGGCATTGATCGGAGTGGATTGATGTGCAATTTCCAAAAGGCAGGAAACTCAATTCCAAATTGATGGAATACCGATTCCATCAAGATAGAACACACAATTCTATTTTGTTGGGTCGCAATTCTGATAAAGTGGGAATCACGCAACAAGTGATTTGCACTCTAGGGACGACAATTCCTACTACAAGAATCATCTGATACTCGCGCATTCTGATTCCCGAACAATTCGAAATCACAGCTGTTTCCAACAACTATAGTTTATCTTTTCCACAGATCGAGTAATTTTACAAGTTCTTATAAAATGAGTAAAGAGCACCAACAACTAGATACAACATATAAACTTTTCCTCTATGACCCATTAGTGACCATGAAGTCTGATAATAAAATGAAATCTATAAAGCTAGAGTTGTCGAAATCTAAAGGTAGAGACCAACTAAATGTTGAATTCACAAAGGCTCTTAAAGAAAGAGGAATTTGAGAAGAGACTCTCTGATAGGTTGCAGAAGGATGAAAAGAAGCATGGCTTCCATGTCATGGAATATTGTTGAAGGTTGTGGAGGAATCATAAGGTTGGTCAAAACGCGGAAGGTGGATTCACATTTTCCAATGTTGATGTAAATAGTAATGTTTTAAAAATCGTTGATCCAAATCGGAATCACCTACTCTAGATAGAGAATCGGCTACGCTGATTCGGTTCCAGTCATATATCGGGAACCGGCCGGTTCTGACCAGTCCGCACCGATTCTCTGACAGAACCGACCGGTTCTAACATCAGTGTATCGGTTCTGACATCAACAAATCTGTTTGATTTATTTTTAATATGTTTTTAACTTTTTAAAACTTTTGTATAATTTTTTTTTACTTCCTATCATAGTGAACCGGATCACTCAACCAGTTCATGTTTTGTTTTATTTTTCAAACACTTCTCTTTATTTTTTATGTGTTCTTTTATTTTTCAAACATTTCTTTTATTGCTTATTTGAAATGTCCAGATTTCTTTAATAACATAGAGTGGTAGAAAGCCCACTCCATAATTTAAAGCTCTAAAACATTTTTGTTCACAAGCCCTCCCTTTGCCCACGTGACTCTATACTTGCCCCATCCGTGTTTACTTAAATTCATGTCAAATGAGGTGAGCAGGATTGAATTTATAGTGCCACTTGCTTCCCTTAAGTCCCGATGTGGGACTATAATTTTCTCTCACCTCTCCCGCTTCCTCTTCTTAAAGTAGAATAAATTCTATTTTTT
>NW_006495044.1:3536295-3566016 GCF_000471905.2 Amborella trichopoda | reverse complement strand
AGTCAAAACTCTTAAGTTAATACAAATATAAAATATAAATTGAGTTAGAGAGATTCATTTTATTGTCATGAGCTGCATTTTAAATTTCATTTTGACTATAAAATGAATTTAATAGACAACAAACACTCAACATAAGATAGATTCTCAGTATTTACATACTTCAAATAAAATAATGAACAACCATAATGCAATTGCCACTATTTTTTAAAAAAACCAAAAAAACTAGATTTTTGAGAAATTATTGTAATTTTTAAAATTTTGTTTTAGGCTGAGACCTGCAGATTCTCCAATTCAGGTCACCGATCCACTGATTCGACACGGTTTCTGGGGTGGCTGATCCGGTTCACCGATCCATTTTTTAAAACCTTGGTAAATAGGTTGTTTCTTTATTACCAAGCAACAACTACAAATACAAAAGAAAAATGAGTAGGGAAAATTAAAATTTAAATGAGCAATAACCACAAACATGGATGGTAGGTTCCTTAAAGTCCATACTCCCCCTACAATTAGAGGCCAGGAATGGCCTACAACTTCATGTGGACAAAAATGAAGACAACAATAGCTAGGAGGCATTGTGCATCAAGCCCCTGGACATGTATGCATCCAAGTTTACTCCACCTCTTGGAGAAAAGAAACAATTAATATGTTGCAAAATTAACAACCTATTCGTAGAAGGGAGGCCTTACTGAGGTTTGAATAAAAAGCAATTTTCATGTCAATCACATATTTGTGAACCCAAATAAACTGTTACCCCAATCACGAAGGGAAAGACGCATTTATTGCATATCCTACAAAATTCTCCTATTCTATATCAAAAGTTTTTTGATAAGTAATTCTCCTAGTATATATCAAAGTTGCAACCAAAGCACAATTGAATGAACGAATTAGCAAAGCCAAATCAGATATCCTAAACTAGACCGAAATGTAGGAGAAGTTAAAGCAATGAAATGAAAAGGCTAGAATATTTACGTGCACATGAACTACGACCTGAATGACTTTTTCGTTTTTCTTTTTTTAATATCAGTAACTATAATTTTCTTAATAATTAAACATAGAAAGGTCATAATATCCTCATGCTAGGCCGTTCCCTATAAGCCACGTGTTGTACTAGCACCCGGGTGCAATGAGAAATGAGCAAAGGTTAGCTAGGACATTCCTTGGAAACAACGGTCACAACAACTCCCAATTGCATTGATAAGTAGGCAAGGGTTCTGTGTCATTTCAAATGAACGCAGGTAAAGAAGCTAGTCCAAGAGAATAGGATTCGTTTAGTCAAATACAATGTAAGAACTCTAAGAAGTAAGAATTCGAAGTTCGTGGATACAATGAGATAAATGAAAGTTAACATAGCTTGCTTACAAGAAACTAGTTGAAAAGTAGTAAAAGCTAAGGAAATTGATGTATATAAACTTTGGTAGATAGGAAAATATATCAATAGAAATGGCATAGGCATAATAGTACACAAAAATTTAAATCATAAAGTAGTAGATGTTAAGAGAGTTGGTGATAGGCACCTATTGATTAAACTTGTGTTAAGGGAGGAGATAATGCAATTTGTGCCTATGCACAACAGGTGGGACTAGAGGATGAAATTAAAGGACAATTATGAAAGGACATAAATAGACTAGTCCAAGGAATACCAAATGGAAAGACGACCTTCTCAGCAGGGGACTTAAATGGTCATGCACGAAAAGATAGTAGACGGTATGAAAGGTAAATGGAGAATATATATTTGGGGGAAGAAATAAGATGGCTGATGTGATTCTTGATTTTGTTACGGCTTATGCCCACATTTAAAAGCAAGATGAACATTTAATAACTTACAAAAATGAAGAAAAATGGTTTGATAGGGCTGCAGCCTTATCAAAATAAGTAAAGCCTCACCTCATAACTCATTGAAAAATTGCATTTCAAGAATTGGAAAACTTTTACATCGATCATCTTGGATTGAACATTATGGTTGTGAAAAGAAATTAGGATTTCTAGCTCTAAAAATAGTGTATATTGTAACAAATTATCTACACCGTCTACTTTCAACCTAAAATTAAGTCTCCAAAGAACCGCAAGATCGATCATCTGTACCATTTCTTGATTTCAAATTTCATTGTCGGTGTTGTAAATTGACTTTAAAGCTATCATGGAGATTTCTGTTGTCGGAAGTTCTTTCTATACGAGGATTTGAGATGAGGCTTTATTTTGTTTGCATAAAGCTAAGCCTTATAGAAACTTCATTCTTATATAAAAGCAAAATAGACTTTTTTCTAGTTAAGGCAAAACGACCATCATCTAAAGACTGAAAGGGTTTCCAAGAAGATGGAAGAGAATGAGGGTAATTAATAGTCAAAGAACTAGGTGGTGAAATTTAAAAGGGAGAAAATAGACTTATTTACGAATGAATTGTTAAAAAAGAAGGACAAAATGGAATTCCAAGGACGAAGCTAATATTATGTGGAATGGGATGGTAAATCTTATTAAGAAAGTGGTAAAAGATGTTTTAAGAAAATCTAAAGGGAAAAGAAAATCAGATACGGAAACTTGGTGGTGGAGTCATGAAGTTCAAAAGGCTATTAGCAAAAAATGATCATGTTACAAAGCTTGGCAATAGAAAAAAAATGATGAAAACTTAGAAAAAAAATAAAAATGCCAAGAAGAATGCTAACATGGTAAGTAAGGCAAAGCTTAAGGCCTATGTTGATCTTAATGATAAATTGAGGACAAGAGAAGGTGAAAAAGATGTTCTCAAACTTGCAAAAATGAGCGAGATAGGAAGTGTAAGGATCTTGATCATGTTAAATGCATTAAGAGTGAAGATCAGAGGGGTCTTGGTGAAGGACAATGAGGTCAATGGGAAGCACAGGGTTAGGAGGAACTTTTGATATAAATGAGTTCAGAGGCCATAGCAACATTCGTAGGATAGGATATCTAAAGTGAAAGAAGCTTTGAGAAAAATGAAAATAGGGATGGCTTTAGAACTAGATGGTATTACCAACAAAGTTTGGAAGTGCATGGGAGAGGTTGGAATTTTCTAGTTAACCAAGTTATTCAACAAGATATTGGGAACAAAAAAAATGCCAAACAAATGGAGAAAAGTACTCATTTTCAAGAACAAGGGAGACCTACAGAATTCTACAAACTCTAGGGGGATCAAACTAATCATCACACTAAGAACTTGTTGGAGAGAGTGACTGAGCAATGAATACGACATGAAATGAGTGTATCAAAAAATCAGTTCGATTTTATGTCAGGGAGCTCAACCATGGAAGCTATTTTCCTACTTAAGCAATTGATTGAGAAGTTTAAGGAGAAGAGAAAATATCTTCACATGGTCTATATTGATTTAGAAGCATACGAAAGAATACGTAGAGAGTTGATTTGGTGGATGTTAGAAAAGAAATGAGTCTATAAAGGACATAATGACATGGTGATGGATATGTATGAGGGAGCACTAACCAATATAAGAAAAAAATGGGGTACCATGGAGTATGTTATTTGCAAATAACAAAGCTTTGATTGTTGAGACTAGAGATGGCATCGATGCAAAGTTAGAACGTTCTCTAGAATTTAAAGGTCTTAAAATTAACCAGACTAAGACAAAATATATAAAATGCAAGTTTAGCTACAATAGGAATTAAAATGAGGAATTGGCTGAGATTGATGGCCAAGAAGTACCTAAAAGAGATTATTTTCATTGCTTTCAGTCAATAATCCATAAGAATTGAGATATTGAAGAAGATGTCGTGCACAGAATTAGAGTTGGGTGGATGAAATAGAGATATAGTTTGGAGTCTTATGTGATTGTCGCATACCAATGAAATTAAAGGAGAACTTCCATAAAATAGTTGTAACATCAACCATGCTTTATGGGATGGAATGTTGGGCAGTCAAGAAACAACACATCCATTGAGTGACAAAACAAGAAAGGATAGAATTCACAATAAATACATCCGAGAGAACTTAAGGCAGCTCCCATAAGTGATAATATGAAAGGAAGTAGACTTAAGTGGTATGGTCATGTGAATGGTCAACCTAGAATAGCGCCAGTTAGGAAGGGTATATTGGATCAAGTAGAAGGCTCTAAAAGGATAAAAAAAAGGCCCAAAAGAATATGGATGGAAGTGCAAGCAGGGAGAAGAGATATAGTCATTTAGAGTATAACTAAGGTTATGGTATAACTAATGTTATGGTCCTTGATAGAGAAAAAAGGAAAAACAGGATTTGTCCAGCCGATGTAATGGCGAAAAAGGATCCATCATTCCAAAGGTAGTCACGCCCATATTTGAATATTAGACACATCAAGCTAAAAAATAAAAGCTTACTTTTAAGTCCATAGAAATCAATGGTGATGTCAAATTCTGCAAAAAGCATTTGCAGCCATTTACATAATTTTATAACGCAAACGCCTTGAAAACCAAAAGATTGAATCATCCCCAACATTCAAAGTTAATATTAATAAATAGTATTTTTCTCATCATTTATGCAAAGAATAGAGAGAAGGAAAAAAGAAATTAAAGACATAGAGAAAGGAATAGAGAAATACGGGGTTTCTCTTGGAGCTTCGTCATCTCCTTTGTTTCTATAACTCCTCTGAAACAGCAAGCAGAGAAACTCCATCAGAAAGAGAAACCAGATACTTTGATTCATGTATTCAGGGAAGACATGTGGGATAGTGAAAGAGAGATACATAAAATTCAGAAAAAACAGAGAATAAGATATAGAAGAATGCGTAGTACCCCAAGGTAAAGGTTGAAGAGGTCCTGCAACGCTGCCCTCGAATTCTGTCGGGGAGGAAGTTTGGCGGTTCTAGGGTTTGTTGCTGCTGCTTCCATTTCTGATCAGCGGAGAGGAGATGCCAGAGCCACTTCTAATAAAGCATACAGCGGAGGGGAATAGAAATAGAGTGGAGAAAGTTTGCAGGCACGCTTGTTCTACTGCTTTTCATTTCGCGCGATGCGCTCAGAGAAAACTTGGGTCTGTTAATGGCGTATACTATGCGCCCGTAGGAGCAAGTTGTTCATTTGTTCACTCGGGAAACAAATGTAATGGAAATATTTTTTGATCTAAAATTTTACGTTCAATTAAAGGAAAAAGTTTATATAGCCCACCTCAAAAATAGGCTGTTTTCATGCCTAAATATCATCACATTGATCATATCGACATCAAGATACATGTATATGAGAAAAAAATAGATTTCAAGTTTTGGAAATAGTACATCTTGTAATGCGTTTTTTGACCGTCCATTTCAAGATTTTCAAGTTTTCATAAATCTATTCGACCTACACTATTTTTGAAACTTTAAGTTTATAATTAGAGGTGAAAATATATTTTAAAGCTATCACAAAAATTTCCAGTATTGAAACCACATTTTTTTTAACAAGAGTAAGTTATTTTATTGATTCAAAGACTGATCACAAACAAAACATATCACAATAAGGAATCCGACACCAATAACGAATCTAAACCAACACCCTTCTTAGCCAACAACACCCTTCTTAGCCAATTTGTCAGTAACCGAGTTCGCCTCTCTATAAACGTGGTTGAAAGTAAGTAAAAGGAGATTCGCAAACTCCATTACTTTCAGCCACATAGATCTCATACGCCACAGAGGTTTAGATGAATTACTACACAGAGGTCTAGATGAATTACTACACCAGTTGATAATATTGAAGGAATCTCTTTCAATGATCAGAGGAATACTATTATACCATTGTAGGGCATTGTTAACACCAATGTCAGAAACCTAAGCCAAAGGCTGAGAAATACACTGGAAATGGTCTGGAAACATAAATTTAAGAGGAATTTCATATGCCCATTTAGAATGCCAAAAAAGAATATGGTCCCCATTACCCAAAGACCACCTTGTATGTGTAATAACAAGATTTCATAGAAGCGATCAATTTCCAAACATAGGACAGTTGAGAATCCCTAGTGGCCCAAGTTATACAAAGATTCAAAGAATCGACACCATATTTTGCCGAAAGTTTGTCTATCTATAAGTAATCATCACTTTGTAAAGATCTCCACCACTATTTACATATCAAAGTCTGATTAACCAATTAAAGCTTACAAATGCCTAATCACATTATCATTTTGTCGGGCATACTCTATCCCAACTCACCAAATGATACTTTTTAAATTCTTGACCAAACCCCCACACAAAATTCCTCATGAGTCTTCCCAATTTCTTAATGATATATGTTGGCATAATCAATAAAGACATGGGATATATAGGCAGATTTGATTGAAAATACCTGATCAAAGTAATTCTACTCCCTAAAGATAAATGTTTTGCCTTCCATGTATCCAACTTGAAATTGGCTCTTTGCACCACTAGATCCCAAACTTCCTTAGGAAGTCTCCGAAACAGAAATCGACATCCCTAAATATTTTATATGGAACTTTTCAATCATGCACTCCATTAGTTCTGACGAAAAGGATATAATAGATTCTTGGCAACCCACTCCAATAACCAATGTTTTTCCAAAATTAACTTGCATTCCTACATTAACCTCACAACATCTAAGAAATCTTCTAACTTTCAAATTTTAGTCCACCTCAGCTCCACAAAATAATAAGGTATTATCCGCATATTGAAGATGTGAGATCCATGGAGCAAAGGAATTAACTTGAAATCTTTGAAAACCTTGATTATATACCACATTGTTTTATATCAAACTAAAGGCTACTCCTAATAAGGTAAATAGGAAAGGGAATAAAGGGTCTCGTTGCCTGACTCCCCTTGAAGCTTTAAAAAACCCCCAAGGACTACCTATTCTAAAAAGAATTTCATCAAGGACTTTCCATTCCACACGATCGTAAGCTTTTTTCCATATCAAACATAATAAGAGTACCCAAAATACCATTATTTGGTCTGCCATGTATACATTCTTGAGCAATCAAAATCCCATCCAGAATCATCCTACCACTAATAAAACGCTGACTGAAACCCTGAAATAAGGAGATGAAGCACCATTTTCAACCTTTTCGTAAGGACTTTTGAGACGATCTTATCGAGATTAGGCAACAAGCTTATTAGTCTAATATCATTTATTTCTCGTATTGTCGAAGTTTTGGGAATTTAAGCAATATAGGTTGAATTACTACATTTATTCAAACATCTCCTCACCAAAAACTCATTCACTATAAACAATAATTCATCTTTCAATAAAGACCAAAACCGATGGAAAAACAACAAAGGCAAACCATCAGGACCCGGCTCCATATCATCTTGTAATGCAAAGACTGCTCTTTGCAACTCATCCATTGCCATCCCTCTCTTCAAATATAAAGCTTGGGATTGAGTAAGGTACTCCCTCATAGTGAACCCTAAAAGAAAGTTCATTAGAAAAGGCCTTTTTGGAAATGCTTCACAAATTCCAATTCCCACTCATCAGGATCATTTTCAGCAACCTTTGAAAGATGATCCATGAGATATCATTTTGACGACGTCTAGCATTTGCAAAGGAGTGAAAAATTTTTAGTATTCAGATCGCCTTCCTTTAGCCACTTCACCTTGGAACTCTGCCTCCAATATATTTCATCCATTTGTATTACATTAACAAGATTTGCCCTCTCGCCCTCAACTCAACCGATAAAGCTCCGAACATATCAACAGACATATTTATATCCTGAATTCTAGCCCATGTTTCATCTATTTTGGATTTGATATATAAATTATTATCCCCTTTCCATTGTAAAAGTCTTTGCTTCACAATCATCAATTTCTTGAAAATTCTATAACCTAGCCAACCTCTCACAGTTATACTAATCTACATATTATTCACTAAATCAATCACCTCATTATCCTGAAGCCAAACAACATTCATTCTAAAAGGTTTGTGGCCCCAGGACACCCATTCTTTGTTTGAAGAAGAATGGTTGTGTGGTCAGATGAAAATCCTCCCATCGAGTTCAAGTTGGCTAAAGGAAAGTCATACTCCCAATCAGTATTGAAACCACATTTCTCGACACTATTTCAAGGAGGGTGGTTTGTATACGACCGAGACCCTAAACCATCAAAGTAAGGTGTGCCTTTAAATAATATCGAAAAAACTTGTTTCAATATTGAAAATCGTTGTGCCTGAAAATTTATTTGCATCTTTAATCCTTAAAAACTAGTGTAGACCGAGCAGATCTATGAACACTTAAACATCTTGAAATTTGATAGTCCAAAAAATGCATTACAAGATGCACCATTTCCAAGACTTTAAATCTTTTTTTTTTTTTTCATGACCATACATCTTGAGGTTGAGATGAACAATTTGAGGAGTTTTGGGCATTGAAACAACTTGAACTTTTGAGGTGCACATTAATTTGATTGTTTAGAGCCTCGCTGTATATAAGCCTTTTCCTTGTATTTATAGTTAGAGAAATTCATCCATAAATCCCCATATTTACCATTATTAAAACTCCCCCAACATTTTTGTACATTACCCATGTACCTTTGTGTTCATTGTTTTATTTATTCCCAATTTGCCACCACTTAAGATCTTTAACATTGTCTATGCGCGAGTATGTGTCAATCTCATATGAGATCAACTCAAATTTATACAAAACGAGTTAAATTTTGTAGATCTATAGAGAAAGTGGGGCCGGCCAAATTACGGAATCCAAAATTGATACAGATCTGAGGGATCTTATCCTTTTTAAATATGTTGGCAGAGCCAGCTGAAATCTGGCACCAATTAAATCCTTAAAAGCCTAAAACCTAAATTATAACTCTAAAATCCAAAATAAATAAAGGAAAATATAAATAAATAAAGGATAATAATGTATGACTTTGCTGGGACTCGAAACCATGAGTTTCAGGCTTAGATCAGGCTACTCTTGTACTCTCCTTCACCTTGCTTGGATGCTTTTGCTTGAGAGATTGATTTGGGAAGCTTTGTGACTTGAAAATTGCTAGAATTATGGTTGTTTAACCTTGATTTGTGATATATACATGTGTTGCACATGAAATTAATTGTTAATTGTAAAAATAATTGTTTATCTTAGAGAGGAAGAGAGAGTTTCCATCTTAACATAATTGTAGAGTGAGGAGATGAATCTACTTTGTAGATCTCATGTGATAGAAATAATTGAGAAATAGTATATTGAAAAGGGAAATATGAATATCCATCTCTTATTCTAATTTAAGGCATTATGTTTATTTATGTCTAGAACTAAAGCCCAAATACTTCCTCATATGTTATGAAGTTTTGCCTTTATCTCTTTCCAATCATATCATTCATTAAATTAGTTTTACTTATATTAGTACGTATATTATTTACTCATAAGTGAGTATTATTTTTAAAAAAATTTAAAAACTAAAAATGCAAAATAGAAAACAATGAAGGAATTATATTTCTCTTTTTTGCATTTAGTAAGATAAGTATTAACTTTTCTTTTTATAGTAATATATTATTAACTTATACAATTTAGGTTTTTGTTAATTATTTTTATACAAATTGTATTTTTGTTAATTATTTTTTGTTTTTATTTTATTTTATATTTCTCATTATATTGTTTCTTGATATAATTAAAGCTCTTTTTAATTATATCAGTACATATACTATTTACTTATAGGTAAATATTATTCTAAAAAATTAGAAAATATGAAAATACAAAAACATCTGATACAATACATATAATGAAATAATTATAATTTAATATCTATTGCAATAAAAAAATAATCATAATATCTCTATTGTTTATTTATTTATTTCTTGGTAGTGACGTTCTTCTTTTCTCTTTTATCAATTTAGTTTTGGATTTTGTAAAATATAAAAAGTACAAATTGAAAATGAAATGAATAAAAAAATAAATGAATAAAGAAACCAAGAATAATAAAAATTTTGGTATAAGAGGAAAAGGCCAAGATTTTGATACTTTGCATGTAAAGCCGTAGAGAGAATATAATTGTTCCATAATAAGGGAGTTGAGGGCAATAAATAAGGCTTTAACTACTTGTGTGTGTGTGCGAGCGTGCGTGAGAGAGATAGTTCGTAGAAGGAGAGAGAGAGAAACTTCATTGCAAGGGAGAGAGAGTATGAATTAATAGTAATAGATATATAGTTGAAATTGGGGAAGAAGGACATGGATAGAGACAAAATAGGAATAAAATAACAAGTAAATAGATAAAGCTGGAAAGTAAAAATGACATTTGGCAAAAAAATAAGAGGGGTTCTCCTCTCTCTTTATATATAATAAATAGGTTTTCCAATTCCTAAGGATAGCAGGATTTGGGATAGGAAAACCTAGAGTTTATATGATCTAGGTTTTCCTATTTTGTTTTTCTATGATTTTCGTATTTCCTATTTTAGTTCTCTACGATTTTCTTATTTTATAAAGTTTTCCTAAGGGTTTAAGGCATCTTTATTTTTGAGAATTTTTGTCTAATTTATTGAAGAATTTTATGATTTTTATGTGATTTTCTGAATGATTTTCTTATATTTTTTTAGGGTGTTTAATAGGAGTATGTTAAGGGTAATTATTAAAAATCCTAGAAATTGGTTTTATTTATTCTAAAACTGCTTATAATTATCCTATGGAAAACTTGGGTCAAAACATGCTTATCAAAAAGGCAGAACCGCCACAACAACCTTTCTAGAGGCTTCCAGAAAATTCTAGGGTGTTCTGGAATTTTCGAAGGGACTGTTCTAGAATTTTTATAAACAATTTTGTTCAGGCTATAACACTTAGACGGTATATACGATTGAGACAATTCTTGGACCACTTGAAATATTACAACCTTCTCTAGAGTTTGGAACCATATTTGGTCAAAATTGAGTTACTTTTAAGGGGTCTACAAGGCTAGGACTTCAGGATCTCGGTTCAAGGTTTTTAGGTGTCGGAGTGATTTACGGTTCAATTTTCTAGGTTTGTTTGGCTCAAAGTATCTAAGATGAAACTCTTAGGGTATTAGGATAGGTTTTGAGTGACTTTGGGTCAATTCTTGGGGGTCACTATGGTTCACGAAGCTTAATGTAGTCTTTTAGGTTTCTAGGAATTTCTGTAGCGAGAATTTCGGGGTTGGGGGGGGCAAGGGAATGGCGATAACAGTTGCCCTTCTTTGGAATTCATTGTTTGAAGACATTTTTCAGCACCTTGGGTCCCCGATGTTAAATAAAAAAGAAGTCAGTTAAAAAAGCCTTGACATGTAGTGGAATTCTTGACAGTCTCATAATTGCCCCACATTAGGTCAGAATCTTCCTAAGCACTCCAAAAGGCCAGCTGCCAAGTTTTGTTGTAATCCGACATGTCTAAGACAGTGCAGACAAAGAAACAATTTCGAAAAACTCTACCTCTAGCACCCTGAAACGGACCCCGTAATTAGAACTCTATTTTCGATGTGTCAAACAATTATGGGACCACCACCATTAGATCCGACACGATTGAAAACCCTTATGGATCTAGTTTCAGCTTAAACAGATGTTCCAAGACAAAGTTATGGCTGAAACATTAAAAAGGGGTAGGCCACACGCTATTCTCGTGCGGCCTCCGTGCACCAATCTCCATTAAAGGAGATTGGTTCGCATAGCCATGAGCAGCAACTTCAAAGACTCGTATCTCACTCGTCTTGAGTTGGATCGCGCTTAAATTTAGTGAACATGTTCATCTTGTCAAGACGAGCGTTTTGATATATGGCACAACCCATGACGGCACCCGAGCACGGAGAAAAACCAGAGAGAAGTTGGTAATTTGTGAAGATAGTTGCAGAAAATTCAGTAGCGACACGTCTTGCTTGAGCGACCTAATCATGGCGTTCGCATAATGGATCAACACGAGACCAGTTCCATTGCAAGTGTAAGGTCCGAGGCATCATATGGTCTGAACCCCTTACGTGATGAATGGTCGAATTTCATACGTGAAGCCGATAGAGTTGCTGTAAATTCTGGCCGTCGGATTCTAGATTCCGGCCAAGAATGAAAAAGTGTAAAATCTTCATTCGGGTACGAAATCGAACTGCGTTTGTTGCAACACGATCGTGATGCCATTCTCAGTATAATTCAACGAATAAATCAAAGAAAAACATCAAGAGACAAGCACACTATCGATCAAAAGTTTTCAAGATCTAGATAAATTTCGAGTCGCATGATTATGGCCTAAAAATGGGATTCGTGGTTTGAAGTTTACATCAAATCAATCGTCATGCCGAGCTCAACAAGAAAGCAATCATCTTTCTGCCAAACGGACGTCGGAGCAACCTCGAATCATCCATGGAAGATCAAGCACGTTCTAGAGTAGTAGTAGGGATTATTTTGAAATTTCATGTATTGTTGGGCAAGGGCAAAAAAATTATTTTACACCCTTTTTTAGATTTTATTTTAATTCAATTAAATGTAATTTTCATCAATTAGGTTAGATTTTAAGCATCCACCCTTGTTTGGGCCCAATTCTATAAATACATGCTAAACCTAATTGTAAAGGATCCCTCATTTTTCAATCCCATGAATAAAATTTAGGAGTTTTCACATTGAATTTGTGGGCACATCTTGGAGAGAGAGAGAGAGAGAGAGAGAGAGAGAGAGAGAGAGAGAAAAAACTTACTGATACGTTTGGTAGTAAGGTAACTTCTCTCTCCTCCTCTCATATCTCTCTTTCTCTCTCCTCCTCTCTTCTCTATTTCTTACTCCTCTCGTCTATGTATTTCTCTCTCCTCCTCTTTTCTATCTCTTTTTCTCTCCTCTTCTTGTCTTTCTCTTTCTCTCTCATCTTCTTGTCTTTCTCTTTCTCTGCTCCTCTTTTTTCTCTCTTTCTCTCTCCTCTTGTCTATCTCTTTCTCTTTCCTCTCTCTTTCTAGATCTTCTTTATTCACTTTCTTTCTCTCTTTTCTATCTTTCCTTTCACTTTCCTCGCTTTCCTAATCTCTCTCTTCCTTCTTTCTTTCTGTTATCTTCTTTCTCTCTCTTCTCCATTCATGCATGGTGGAGCCTATCACCAAGTATGATGTCCTCCTACTCTTGGAACATAAACATTGAGCGGGGCCTTAACCCGAGTGGTGGGTTGGGCCTTTGTCCAAGTTCCCTATCTCCCTCCTACATCATGGATGGTGAAACCTCACTGCCGTTCATATTTTCTCTCTCTTGTCTTCTCTCCTATGTCATGGATGGCAAAACCTCATCACCGTCCATATTTTCTTTTTCTTCCCTTTCCTATGTCATGGAAGGCGAAACCTCATCGTCGTCCAGGTTTTCTCTCTCTTCTCACTCTTATGTTATGGACGGCATGACCTCATTGCCATCCATGTTTTCTTCTATTTCTCTCTCTTATGTCATGGACGGCGAAAGCTCATCACCATCCATATTTTCTTATATTCTCTCTCTACTATATTATGGACGGTAGAAGCTCATCGCTGTCCATGTTTTCTTCTATTCTCTTTCTCGTATGTCATGGACGACGGAAGCTCATCGCTGTCCATGTTTTATTCTATTTTCTCTCCTCTGTCATGGACGGTGGATGCTCATCGTCATCCATATTTTCTTTTATTTTCTCTCTCCTCTATCATGGACGATGGAGGCTCATCGCCGTCCATGTTTTTTTCCATTTTCTCTCTTCTCTGTCATGGACGGCAGAAGCTCATCGCCGTCTTTTTTTCTATTTTGTCTCTCCTCTGTCATGGACGGTGGAAGCTCATTGCCGTCCATGGTTTCTTCTATTTTCTCTCCTCTGTCATGGACGATGGAAGCTCATCACCGTCCATGTTTTCTTCTATTTTATTTCTCCTTTATCATGGATGGCAAAAGCTCATTGCCGTCTATATTCTTTTCCTTTTCTCCCCCTTTTATATGGATGGCAGAACCTCGTCGCCGTCCATGTTCTTTTCCCTTTCTCCCTCTTCTGTCATGGACTTTTCATCGCCATCCATGTTTCTCTTTTCCTTTCTCTCTTCTTTTTCTCTCTTCTTACTTCTTTATTCTTTCTCTTCCCCCTCTCTTTCTTCTCTCTCTTCTTTCTTTATTCCTTCTCGTTTGACCAAGGGAGGCTAAGTCAAGCACTGCCATGGCAATCTCGTCGTCTAGCAGTATTGCTGTTGTACCGGTCTGAGTTATTGTGCCCATGTTGCTGCCACGATGGGCTAGCCATCATGCTAGGTTGGTTGGTGATCGTTCTGTAGTCTAGTAGTATTGTCGTTGTGCCGGTCTGAGTTATTGTACCCGTCTTGCTACCATACCCGGTCAATCACTTGCTAGTCTAGCTACTGTGTTAGTCTAGCCACTTGGTCAAATTCATATCTTTCCCATTCCTCTATTCTATCTCTTTCTTCTCCTTACATCTATCCTCTTACTCTTTTCTTCTTTTTATGAATGTGCATTCGCCCAACGACAGGGTGGGGTCCCTTGGCCTACTTGTCTTGTAAATTACCCGTGTGTGTGTGATTACAAAAACATTCGAGTACAGGCGAAGGGAGGCGATTCCAAACCAGTTGTAGGACTAGGGGGCTTTCCGTCGTGATCTAAGAGGGCGCCCATGTAAGTTAGCCCGAGTGAGTCACGTACTCAGGTGAGGTGTGTCGCGCCTCACATTAAAATTCCTCTCTCTTCGATTGGTATACCTGCCCTTGTTTCTTAACAAGAGTTTCGAGAGAGCAGTCTCAAATCTTGGGTTCCCCTGAAACTCGAGACACGTGCCACCAGGTCATCGCGACCCGGAGGACGAGATCGAGGAACCTAACCAGCTTGGCTACTCCACTCGTGACGCACTACCCCTTCGTCGGATCATCTTTGTTTGGCTAGTCTCTCCTTTGCATTTTGTTTTTCTGTACACACATGGCTTCTGGGTTTCCAAACCCATTTATCTGAATTGGGGATTTTCTCATCCTCGCATTCGTGAGCGTCTCCAGGGAACAAGTTCCTCGAACTTCATTCCCAACTTTCCTTCTGAGCAAAGACCCAATGTCTAGCTCCCAGGTCTTAATCTGGATAAGTGTGAGGAGGGACTTAAAGGTCCCTAACTCCCCATCTCCTAGCTCCAGTGGAATCTCTACCAGAGCACTCTGCATTAGTAGCGCCTCTGCTACCACTCACAGCATGCACCCTGTTACCGACAAGTCACTTGTCGGTCGTATTGCCGAGGTACGCCGAAAGATTGCCCAATCCCTCTCTGCAAAAAGTAAGGACGTTGTCGTTGCTTCTGTGAGTCACCGCAAGGCTACCCCCCACATTTCTACACCACCACGAGTCTCTATGCTTAGAGGCTTGACACATCGAGGCGGAGACTCTAGGGCTTCCACCTCTCAAACACACCCTAAGGCTCGTGGGTCATCCACTCGAGCTACACCTCAGAGCAACCCTTGCGTTACCTTGAGTCAGTGTCGAGGATCAGACCTTCTAAGGCTAGGTCCTGTACACGTTATGCATTTCCATCCCACCACTCGGGGTAACGCCATCATTGCACCAACCCGAGTACATGGAAGACGACTCCCTCTTCCTCCTACTCAGCATACACTAGCGCACCCTGTAAGGGGCAAGCTTCCACGTGTTTTCCTACAGACACCTGCTCGCAGTTCTCGACCTCCTAAGGCCAAACCACCTATTCGAGCCCAGGCTGACCCCAAGGTCACCCGTGATCCTTCTTCAAGGGGCGCACACATGCCGCCTTCATAGACCACTCCCCGTATTTGACTCAAGCGCTGTCATGAGTCGACCCTTCCTTTGCCTGCCCCTTCTCTTTCTGGCTAGAACCTCCAGCTCTGGTACTCAAAGACTTTCCCGAAGAGTACCATCTTGAGCCAGCCCCATTAGCTAGGCCATGTCTCTGAAGTAGATAAGAGAGCTCGGGGCAAAGACCTGATGGGAGATAAAGTCCTTCGTCCTCCCCGTCTCAGGTTGACCCCAGTACTTGGTCCACCCCCATTGCTTCACCTAATGGAGATGGCTCTTTCTTGTGCAAGAAGTGCCGACCAGCTGCAATCTCGATCGCAGTTCTGACATGAGGTCCATCAAAGCCTCAAAGCTAAACGCGATAGAGGTCTGCAAATCCTGACTAGGGAAGCAACCAAGATGGTCGTGGCATCCAGCTCTAACGACCCTCTTCACCAGAACCCCTTTTACCCTCTTCAGATGACAAAGCCCGAAGAAGAAATTTGTGAATCCTGCACTGTGGTCCGTGTCGTAGAAGATGACCCAACCACTCAGCAGCCACAGTCCTAAGACTATCAAGAACTAGTCCTCATGTGATTGGCATATAAGACTCGGGTACAGTCGGGGCATGCTGAGCCCTTGCTGACCGATCTGCCGCATGTGACTCGCCAAGCTGGGAAGCCTTCGACCGCACCTAAGGCTAACCGTCCTGAGGAAATGGTTAGCGTTATGGTTGTGACTGACCCTAATGAGAATCAGGAAGAACGTATGGACATGTTCGAGTAGATGGTGCGAACGTATGGACGCTATGGTAACCCATAGCTTCAAGAGCAGACAGATTTCGGGTATACAGGGTATAACACTTTACCAAAAGTTGTACCCCTCCTACATTGATCAGGCTTCGTTTCCCTCTAGACTACAAGAAAGGAAAGTTTCCCTGTTCGATGGTACAACCTCCCCACACCAGCATATCGCCCATTTCCAAGTGGCATGTCAAGAGACAACGACTGATGGGAGACTCCTTCTCTATCAGTTTGTTGAAACCCTTGATGGCCCGGCATTTTAGTGGTATGATCGGCTTCCTCCAAATTCAGTACATACTTGGGAGGAAATGGAGAAACTGTTTCACCAATGCTTCTATGAGGTCGAGAGAGAGGTCTTAACCATCAACCTTCTCACCTTGACCCGGGAACCTGACGAACCCATCGATCAATTTATAGCAAGATGGAGGGATTTAGCCACTCGACATCCCTATCCCATGCTTGAGAAGGAAGCAGTTCAAACCTGTGAGCGAAATATGCGACCTGAGATAGCTCTACATGTTGAGGCCTCCAATCCGACCTCCATGTCAGAGCTGATCTCTAAGTTGGTTCGCATAGAAAGCCTGTCATGCCACCATGACGGATCACGACAACAGTCCACGAGCTCAGGAAACAACCGGGGTAATGGTTGCTCTCGGACCAATGCCCAGGGCAACCAACAGAAAGAAGTAATCAGCGTAGCCGTCACTGTCAATGACCCAAAGAAGGCTCCCTCCCAAACTTTAGACCTCTCCAAAGGGATAAACACATCGAAAGCGCCTCAGGCAGGTAAACAATAATAGTCATACAACCGGATACCCCTCCTGCGAACCTTAATCGAGATGATTATTGGACCAGGCATAAGAATAAAGTCCACCCTTTTGAAAAGGAATGGGTCCCTGCACTACTTTGATTATCTTCAGAGGATAAACCACCCCACAGAAGAATGCTGCCTGAGACTAAGTTCCCTGATCAAGCTGGACTCGACACCCACGCGAATTACTGTGGTTATCTTCAAAGGATAAACCACCCCATAGAAGAATGCTAAACGCTAAAAGACATCATCAAAACCCTAACCCAGAAGGGTCAGATAAAGCTCGAAGAGCTAAAGAAAGCATTCGGAGTAGTAGAAATTTCCCACGTAATGAAAGTCTAAGAGGAAGACGAAGCACATGATCTCCTTCACGCCTTGTTCATCATGATGCTTCAAGAAGGCCGCATCACACCAAAGCCGACAAGGCAGCCTCGATGCCTTGCTCATGGAACTGAGAACCATTGGTGCCCATACCATCAGATATGGGGCCACGACTTGAGCGAATGCTCCAGTTTCCATGATATAATCGCGAAGAAAATACAGGGATGCCAAGAGCCTTGTAACGTTCCAAAAGGAGACACCCAAGTCACCGGTCCATCGGTGCGGTAGGGCCTCCCTACACATGACTCGGGTAATGATGATTCAGATCCTGCTGAACCCTCAACTTCCCAATCATGGAGAGTCTACCACGAGTGAAGCAGACTTACATCCTTAAAGCGAGAGGCAGTTCGTCAAGCTAGGGCTGTTCATAAACCTAGCGAGACAAATCATGCACTTCCAATGAAAACCAAGAGAAGATGGGCTCCAAGGGCTGCTCACCAAAGAAACAAGATTGCTTAACCATAAGTTGAGCAAGACTTTCTAAGGCCTCTTCCTCCATTGCTGACATTACAAGACTTTATCCCCGGCACAATCATCCTCCCTTCCTCATCCCATCAAGAGGATGTGCCTAAGTCATCTTCCACTCGACACACATCCAATGAGGGTGATGACGTTAAAAGCACTCCCCAATGGTCTAAGCAAGAGAAAGACCTGAAAGACTCCCTGCATATATCCAATGAGGGTGACGATGTTAAAAACACTCCCCAGCGGTCTAAGTAGGGGAAAGACCTAAAAGACTACCTGCTCACGTCCAACTCTTGTGATGACGTAAAAAGCTGCCCAAATTGGTCTAATGAGGGGGAAGGATCTTAAAAGTCCTTCACCTACTAACCTCTCTTCTTCTTCTCCATCTTCTTCTTCTTCTTCCCCCTCCTCCTCTATATCTCCTGTAGGTGCAACTCGGGAATGTCTAGACTTCGAGGCTCTCGATAGAGAACTCGAAGGAACCAACATAAGCAGGATGCACCGGAGGCGGTTGAAAAAGACGCTAGCCCAGGCAGCTGGATTCTTGACAGTTGCTGACGCTCTGACGGCTTGAGTCAAGTCAGAGCCATCTTCCTCCGTAAAGAACCGTACGAAGTCAAAGCCAAAGAAATGCTAGTGGCCTCTTGAGCCCAACTTCGAGCAAAGACTGAGAGAATCAAGAGGGCAGAGCATCTATTCTCAAGAAGTCTGTCACTTGGTGCAAATCTCATAGGCATCACCCAACACGGGGCAAATGAGCTTGAGATTGGGGTAGTGCTGCAACCTCCACCTCAGAATCCAGGCATCTTAAAGTTTCCTGGTCCACCACTTCTCTCCCACTCGAATACTTCAAACAATTTACCCATCCTTCAGCTCCCTAGGCTCCTTTCTCGCCCAAATACCCCAGACAATCCACCCATCCTCCAATCCCCTAGGATGCTGCTGGTTCCATACACCAAGCCACTTCTTATGCCTCAACCTCAAACCTCCACTTTACTAAAAACATATCCCTATCACCCAATCCACCCATATCACCCAAACCAAGCCGGTTGCGACACTATGCCAGCCAGTCGGCCAAAATAAACCCCCTTCTTCTAAACCTGACCCTCAACCGATCGCATTACCTAGACCCTTGATGGATATAGGGGAACATCGGGAAGGTCCTCATGAGACAACGTTGTCTGTATAATCACTGAATCCCAACTGTCCTAAGAACCTCAGAATAAATCCTCTCGACCGGATACCTCGCCTCTGCTCGAGGTTGACCCTTTTGTCGGCAAGCAAGATGAGGTTGCAAGAACCATATTCCATAGCAAAGCTTGGCTGGAAGAAGAAATGGCAAGAGTATGGGTGTCTCCACTAGAGGTTAACGAGAAGTCTTTCGAAGCCAATGATGAGGAGTTACTAGAAGCCCCATAAGAATGGGAAGAAGGCGGTCAAGCCACAACTGATGAGCTCGAGGAGATAAACCTAGGAGATGAAGCTGATCCCAGGGCCACTTTCATCTTGGCAAATATGTCGCCAGAAGAGAAAGAGAATTTTATTGCCTTCCTGTGAGCAAACCGAGACGTCTTTGCCTGACATTACTATGAGATGTCTGGTTTAGATCCTCAAGTCGCTGTCCATCGTCTTGGCATTGATCTATCCGTCCAACCTGTCAAGCAGAAATCAGCGAGGTTCAGGCCTAACCTCGAAATGTAGATAGATGCTGAAGTGATCATGCTTAGGCAAGCGGTTTCATTCGTGAAGTCAAGTACCCAAAGTGGCTGGCAAATGTTGCTCCAGTCAAGAAGAAGAACGGCCAAATTAGGGTCTGTATTGACTTCCACGATCTAAATGCCACTTGCCCGAAGGATGATTTCCTGTTGCCGTTTACGGAGATGCTTATTGATTTTACAGCTCACTCTTAGATCTTCTCCTTCATGGATGGATACTCCGAGTATAATTATATACGGATGGCACCAGAAGATGAGGAAGCCACCACATTCTTGACTCCAAAAGGGGTCTTCTGCTACGCAATGATGCCTTTTGGATTGAAGAATGTTGGCGCCACATATCAGAGAGCAATGATGACCATCTTCAAAGACATGATGCACAGAGAGGTGGAATGTTATGTGGATGACTTGGTGGTGAAATCCAAAAATCAAGACACTCATATGAGAGACCTTGAAAAGGTGTTCGAACGGCTACTCCTTCATCAGCTCAAAATGAACCTGCTGAAATGTGCTTTTGGCGTGCGTTCAGGAAAGTTCTTGAGGTTCATTGTTAGACACCGAGGGTTGGAAGTTGAACCAGTTAAGATTAAGGCGATCCAAGAAATGCCATCACCAACAACATTACGAGAGCTGCGATCCCTCTAAAGGAAGTTGGCTTATATCCGCAGGTTCATCTCAAACCTCTCAGGTCGCTATAAGCCTTTTACGCACCTGTTGAAGAAGGATACCCCATTCACCTGGGATGAAGCATGTCAGGCGGCCCTTGATGACATCAAGCTATATTTAGTCAATCCTCCCATGCTCTCTACACCGTGCTGGGAAAACCCTTCACCCTATATGTGACCGCCTTGGACGAGTCTATGGGGGCGTTATTGGCACAAAACAATGACGAAGGGAAAGAGACCACGTTATACTATCTCAGCCGCAGGATGTAAGGGGCCGAGAAGAATTATCCCCTTATAGAGAAGATGTGCTTGACCTTAATCTTCACAATACCAAAGCTCCATCACTACTTGCTTGGTCATGAAGTAAAACTTGTATCAAAAGCGTAAATTTTCTCATGACACGTCCATGCTTGTCAGGACATCTTGCTCATCACATATTTCCAACAAAAGGCCATCAAGGGCCAAGCATTGGCTGATTTTCTTGCAGCACATCCTGTACCAGCAAAATCTCCTTTATTACGTGACCTCTCTGATGAAGAAGTATTATGTGCAAAACTTGCTCATGCGTGGGACATGTACTTTGATGGAGCCTTCCAATCTGATCGAGGAGCCGCCGAAGTGGTATTCATGACTCCGAAAGGAGGAGTACTGCCTCTTTCTTTCTCTCTCACTAAAGTCGGTTCCCATAACGAGGTGGAATATGAGGCCCTTATAATTGGGTTGGAGATAGACTTTGATTTAGACTTGGAGCAGCTCAAGATCTATGACGACTCTGAGTTAGTTATACTGCAGCTTAAGGGGAACTATGACGTGAGAAAAGACACTCTCAAGCCTTATCACGATACTGCAAAATTGTACATGGCTCAGTTTGATGATGTATCCTTGAGTCACATCCCCAGGAGGTTAAACTCACAGAATGATGCACTCGCAAAACTCGGGCCTACAATTCAATTATCTCCACCAGGGCCATGCCTGTCTGGGTGGTAGAGTGGAGACACATTGAACTGAGAACCGAGGTAGACATGGATGATGAGAGAAATGTCTTTCTCGAATGTCTGAAGCATTTCTATCAGCCAAAGAAGTTATTACGACCAAATAGGAAATGGCATGGAGTTAATGAGCTAAGGTTCAAAAACAAGAACCAGAGTTTTTTTACCCAATATGAGCGAAAGTCAAGCAGGTAGAAGATTGGAGAGAGCCCATCATTAATTTTATAAAACATGGTAGACTTTTTGAAAATCATGCTGAGAGCAATAATGTGCGTCAAATGTCCACTAAGTACGCCCTCCTTGAAGGAGATGCTCTCTTCAGACGGTCTTTCGACGGTGTTCTTCTTAGATGTGTAGACACACAAGAGGCACATAAGGTGTTGGAAGAAGTACACTCAGGCATCTGTGGACTGCACCTGTCTGGCCCTAAACTCTATGAACGGATACGCAGATTGGGGTAGTATTGGCCTTCTATAATTTGTGATTTCTTAAACTACGCCAAGAAGTGCCAGGTGTGCCAAATACACTCGAGCCTTGTTCATCAGCCTCTAAAGCCCTTACACCATGCAGTGGCCTCATGACCCTTCTCACAATGGGATATGGACATTGTAGGGCCTATTGACCCTCCTTCGGCAATGGATCATGTCTTTATTCTAGCTGCAACAGATTATTTCTCCAAGTGGGTTGAAGCGGTCCCCCTCAAGCAAGTTCCAAAGACTACGGTGACTAATTTCGTGTAACATCGCATCATATACTAGTTTGGAGTGCCTGTCCGGATTATATCTGACAATGGCCCTCAGTTCAGAAGTCATTGCATTGATCGCTTGGTTAACCAGTTCGGTTTCGAGTGGAAGTACTCAACTATGTACCACCCTCGAGCCAACGGATTAGCTGAGGCTTTCAATAAGACCTTGTGCAATGTTTTAAGGAAATCGGTATTGACAAAGAAGAAGAATTGGCATGAGAAGCTTCCAGAAGCCTTGTGGGCCTATCGCACTACCATGTGAAATGCCACTAATTCCACTCCTTATTCCCTAGTCCATGGGGGTGAAGCAGTTTTACCCTTTAAAATTCCAATCCCTTTACTGCGTGTTGTTATACATCAAGGACTAACCAAAGATGAGAGAGTCAAACTTCGGTATCAAGAATTGCATGCACTCGATGAAAAAAGGTTAGAAGCTTAGCAGAACCTCTAACTCAACCAGGGGAAAACGAAGAGGGCATTTGACAAGTCAGTCAAAGTCCGCTCATTCACCCGTGGGGATCTGGTTGTAGCCGTCTAAGAGGCCGATTGTTATGCATGGCTGGTGCAAGTGAAGTTTGAACCTAAGTGGGAAGGTCCCTTTACAGTCAAGAAGGTCTCGCTAAATGGAGCTCACATACTGACACATCTTGAAAGAGAGGTGGCAATGCCCCTTGCGATACTTAAAGAAATACTACCCATGATGCATACTAAAAAAGACTTAATGTGCAACAAGAACAAGTTAAAAAAAAAGGGCGGTAAAAAAGAAGAGAAGCAAGATATATCAAACAAAGTAAACTCTTTTTATTGCATTAGAAGGAGTTATAAGCCAAAAAGCCCATTATTAGGGACGTTACAAATCTATCATTCAGTACTGCTCTCGCATCAGAAGAAAAGAAGAGTAGCGGTGTCAGAATGTAGCTCTTGCATCTGAGGAAAAGAAGATGGTCGACCCCAAGCATTGCTCTTGCATTTGAGGAAAAGAAAGCAGTTGACCCCCAGCGTTGCTCTTGCATGAGGAAAAGAAAGCAGTTGAGCCCCAGCTTTGCTCTTACATTTGAGGAAAATAGGACGGTTATAGGCCAAAAAGCCACTCCAGCGTTAGAAGGGTATAAGGGTTTTTGATCGAGTTTATCAGACATACAAAGCAGACCCTTCTGGCAAGGAACTGGCCTATGATGGAGAGCACGCCCTCTTCATAGTGAGCACCATTCCACAGAACAACATGGACTTCATTGTTGTGCTAAAGGACTTGGCTTCCAACATACTTCATAAGCTTGGCCTTACCATTGAACACCACGTTTTGCCTACTCGAGTCATCCCCGTGCGTGATTATCGTCGTGCGTGACTTAGAGCCATGCTTGACCATCACCGCGCATGACTCAAAGCCGTGCGTGACCATCGCCACACGCAAATCATCGTCGAGCACAACCACATTTAGGCACAACTTGCTGTCATTCATCAAAGGATTGAGCGAACAGCAACCGTCGCGCGCGACTAACACCGGACATGTCATGTTGCTCACCACATGCGACTAAGGCACTGACTAGCGCCGCAAGAGACTAGCGCCGACTGTGTTTCTAAGGCCAGTGCCGGCTGCATTTCCTAAAGACTAACGCCGACTGTGTTTTTAAGGCCCAGTGCCGGCTTCGTTTCCCAAATGCTAATGCCGGCTGTGTCGCCAAGGACTAATGTAAAAAGGGCTAACACCGGCTGTGTTCTCTATCACCACGCGTGTTTGCTCACGACACTTCAGACGGTGATTATCTAGCTTCTTCAAGGCCCTTCGTCTCCCTGTGACCCTTCGGTTCGTGTGTCCCTTTGGCTGCAGGTGACCTTTTAACTCCTCAAGTCCCCTTGACTCCCCGTGACTGTTCACCTTCTGGTGACCGTTCGTTGCCGATGACCTTTCGTCTCCCCGTGACTGTTCACCTCCTAGTGGTCCTTCGTCTCCAAACAATTGTACACTCCCCCATGACCTTCTGGCTACTCACCGGGAAACTCTTCTCACCTGCCAGAAACTCATTCCTACAACCCCAGTCCCTGTTTTGGTATCCCATAATCCTTGCCAAAACTTTTATGGCTTTGACGCCGGCGAGGAGATGCATGCGAATGCCTATGTTATTCACTGTGTAACCCTACTGGTGCCGTTCCTTCATAGCCAAAATTTTCTCCTTCTCGTCGGAGTTCTCACCAGCAAACCCCTGTAAACTCCCTTCAAGTACCCTGCGTTCCCGCTAGAGTTGTAACGGGAAATTTTGTCACTGCCTTCGACAAACTCCCACAAACCCTCACTTGTAAGCTCTGCGTGCTTGCCGAAATTCTCGCCTGGAGATCTCTCACTGTCACTACTAAATTCCTTAGCTATTTTACCTTCGGTAAAATGGTAAAACTGGGGTTTACCCCCTTATATAGGTGATGTTTCCCCAAAATGCCCCTAAAAAGTCAGGAATACTAGGCATGTCCCAGAAGACCAAATGGCTATGGGCCGGACCGGGTCGAGCTCAGACCCAAGGCCCAAACGGAGGCTTACCACCACCCATGAAGCCCCATGTATCAGAGACCAGGACCGGGTCGGGCTCAGGCCCGAGGCCCCAACACAGATCACCACCATTTGTGTAAATTGTGGCCAGCATTGTCTGTGTAATCTGTGCCCAGTGCCAACTTTGTTCTCAAAAGCCCAGCGCCGACTGTGTTCTTAAAAGCTAGCACCGGCTGTGCCCAACACCTGCTGTGTTCTCAAGTCTACTGCCGGGTGTGTTGCCACTATGCACGTTAGCGCCGTGTGTGTTACCTCCGCCCGTGTTAGCGTCGTCCGTGTCAATGCTACTAAAGTTCAAATCCACCGTCGTGTGTGTTACACTCCTCATGCTAGTGCCACGAATGTGTTAGCACCGCGCGTGCTAAAACATGGTTATCATCATGTGTGTCCTACCATTATCACTAGTGGAGTTGCACCCAGGCTATGAATTGTCACCCCCAGCAGAGTTGCACCCAGGCCGTGGCTTGTCATCCCCAGTGGAGTTGCACCCAGGCTGTGATCTGTCATCCCCAATTTAGTCAGGAGCAGGCCATTATTCCTCATCCCTAGTAGGAGTCACACCCATACTACAACCCATTATCCCTTGTGGAGTTATTCTTACCTCTTCAACCCCCAGTGGGAATGTTTCACACCAAGTCATTATTCCTTGCTATCTTATCCCCAAAGGAGTTGGATTACCTTTTATAAGCCTATTCTCCATGGAGTCTAACTTTTTACCCCCTTGGAGTCACACTCACATCGTAATCCCCAGTGAAGTTTGCTCTGTTAGCCACTCCTCATACTCCATCTAAACCCTCTGCTTGTGTATGGCCTTCACAACTTTATCCCCAGGGAGTCAGATTACCATAGACAGACCTATCCCCATGGAACTCCACCTACATGGCGACCCACACAAGGGTCTCAATGCACGACCCTACACTGCATGGTCCAAACTATACAACCTTAAGCTGTAGCGGAAGTGTAGTTGCACGACGTTAAACTGCATGGTCCATGTTGCATGACCCTAAACTGTACAGCCGTGGTCCAAACTATACGACCTTAAACTGTAGTGGAGGTCTAGATAGGACGACCTTAGACTGCATGGTCCTAGCTACATGACTTTAAATTGCATAGCCACCGTCTAAGCTATATGACCTTAAACCATAGTGCACATCCTGGCCGCATGACGTTAAAAGGCTTAGCATCATGTTCCAAACTATATGACCTTAAATTGTAGCTTGAGGTCTAGATTGCACGACCGTAAACTGCATAGTCCTAGCTGCATGACTTTAAATTGCATAGCCACGATCCAAGCTATATGACCTTAAACCATAGTGCACGTCCTGGCTGCATGACGTGAAAAGGTTTAGCACCATGGTCCAAACTATATGACTTTAAACTGTAGCAGAGGTCTAGTTGCATGACCTTAAACTACATGGTCTTAGCTGCATGATTTTAAACTGCACAGCCATGGTCTGAGCTATCTGACCTTAAACCATAGTGTACATCTTGCCGTATGAAGTTAAAGTGCTTTGCACAGGTCTCGGAGGTATGACCTTAAACATGCCCCCACACATGTGCACATGCCTGTTACATGCGTCTTCACATGTCTCCCTAACCGAACCCGTCTATGTGCACGTACCACCTTCATTAACTCTGCAGTGAATTCAACTCCTTCATTATCCTTCATCATTCCTCAGTGAGTCTCACCTGTGCTCACAAATGGCGAGTTATCCCACCATCCATACTCGCCGTCCATACATCATCCATCTTTCATAAGTAGCCTCGTGCCATACATCATCCATACATCATCCATCTTTCATAAGTAGCCTCGTGCCATCTCCATAAAAGTGAGTCAAACCACCACTATACTTACTCCATGGCCTCAGCAGACTGCCATTCATCATCACCACGGTCTAGTTGTATAACCTTAAACTGTAGTGCACATCTTGGCCGCATGACGTTAAAAGGCTTTGCACAGGTCCCAAAGGCATGACCCTAAACACTTCTTCACAAAAAAAGAATAACGAGCATGATGTATACCTGGACAAGGGAACATCATGAGTAAAATTGACAGACGAGCATGGTCACGAAACCATGAGTAAAAGAGTTCCGTAAAATAAAAGCCCTGGTACGTTGAAAACCCCAAAGGGCATCGTGAGTAAAAATGGAAGAATAAGGGTCGACATGGTCATAAGGTCATGGGCAAAAGAGCCCCAAATAAAAAGAAGTTAGTGAAAACCATTTCTACAACACCGACTCCCAAGTCCAAGTGAAAATCCATAAAAGATGCTTGGACCACTAAACATGTTGATGTAGCGTTCACCTCTATAGGCGGCTTCAACCAGCATTCAAGAAGAAAATCCTTGGTGTCAAAATATCTTGATACTAAGCCCCAAAAAGATGATAATTAAGGAAATATTCCGACAGCCTGAGTCCATTTGTAGAAAGGACTCGAAGGACAGAAGACTCGCCATGAAGGCAAGACAAGTCTCATGAAGAAGAGCACTATTCCCACGAGGTCACTAACGCATTCCAAGATGCTGAAGGTGCCCCAGGCAAGCCAAGTCAGCCAGACCTTGGACTTATTATGCAGCAACAGGATTGAGCCCTTAGGGGTCACCTCAGAGAAAGAAGAGAGGTATCCTGATTATTGAAATTGCTAGCAGTAAGCAGGGGTATTCCCAAAGCCGGTCACCTCGATAAACTGAGGTACCCTACCCGCCAAGAAAAATCTGGTGCAAAACACAGACGGCCACCAACAAAAGGCCTTTCAACAGACCATCTAGAACAAACAACAAAACAAACAAACCTAGATTAAATGGGAAAACCGCCCTTAAGCATGGCACTTCACTGCCAAACGGGCCTTATTCTGACCAACGAGGTCAGTGCAAAATCCTCAGTTGTCAGAATCACAAAGAGTCTAAGCGAGGGTGAGAACTTTGATAACAAAAGTTTATTGTCGCCGTAAGTCTGCACGGATGGACTTGTACATAACATCCCAACGTTTGAACATCCTATTTACAACATTGCATGGATATCCTCGACGTTCACGTGGTCCTGTGGCTGGGAAGAAAAACGTAATAAAGCCGAAGGAAATTTTCCAAATGTTGTCCTTCTCGCTTCTCTAGAAGCAGAACATTTGGTGGGGAAAGCTGTTTGAAGACATTTTTCAACACCTTGGGTCCCCGATGCGAAATAAAAGAGAAGCCGGTTAATAAAGCCTTGATGTACATTGGAATTCTTGAAAGTCTCAAAATTGCCCTAGAATGGGCCAGAATCTTCTTAAGCGCTCCAAAAGATCACCTGCTAAGTTTCGTCGTAATTCGACATGTTTAAGGTAGTGCAAACAAATAAACAATTTCAAAAAAATCAACCTCTAGCACCCTGAAACGGACCCCGTAATTAGAACTCTATTTTCGATATGTCAAATAACTGTGGGACCACCACCATTAGATCCAGTACGGTTGAAACCCATATAGGCCAAGTTTTAGCTCAAAAGAATGTTTCAAGACAAAGTTATGGGTGAAACATTAAAGAGGGGTAGGCCGCACGCTATTCCTGCGCAGCCTCCCCGCACCAATGTCCATTAAAGGAGATTGGTTCACACATTCATGAGCAGCAACTTCAAAGACTCGGATCTCACTCATCTTGAGTCTGATCGTGCTTAAATTTGGTGATCTTTTTCGTCTTGTTAAGACGAGCGTTTTGATATTTGGCACGACCCATGACGATACTCGAGCAGGGAGAAAAAGTAGAGAGAAGTTGGCTATTTATGAAGATAGTTGCAGAAAATTCAACAGCGACAAGCCTCGCTCGAGCGACCAAATCACGACGCTCGCATAACAGATTAATACGAGGCCAGTTCCATTGGATGCGTAAGGTTCAAGGTTACATCTTGTTCGAACCAGTTACGTGATGAATAATCAGATTTCATACACAAAGCCGATAGAGTTGCTATAAATTCTAGCTACCGAATTCCAGATTACGGCCAAAAACTCAAAAGTACAAAATCTTCGTTCGGGCACAAAATCGAATAACGCTTGTTGCAATGTGATTGCGACGGTATGCTCAATATAATTCAGTGAAGAAACAAAAAAAAACCATCAATAAACGAGCACACTATCAATCATAAATTTTCATGATCTATACAAATTTTGAGTCACGTGATCGTGGCCTAAAACAACGATCCGTTGTTCGAATTTGATATCAAATCAATCGTTATGCTGAGCCCGATAAGAAAGCGGATGTCGAAGCAACCCTGAATCATCCATGGAAGATCATGCATGTTCTAGGGTAGCAGCATGGACTATTTTAAAATTTCATGTATTGTTGGGCAGGGGCAAAACAATCATTTTGCTTTCATTTTTAGATTTTACTTTAATTCAATTGAATTGTAATTATCATCAATTTGGCTAGATTTTGGGCATCCACCCATGTTTGGGCCCAATTCTATAAATACATGCTAAACCTAATTGTAAAGGATCCCTCATTTTTCAATCTCATGAATAAAATTTGGGAGTTATCACTTTGAAATTGTTGGCACGTCTTGGAAAGAGAGAGAGAGGAGAGAGAAGAAAAAGTTTGGTACCTTTTGGTGAAGATAACTTTCTCTCTCCTCCTCTCATCTCTCTTTCTCTCCTCCTTTATTCTCTCTCCTCTCATCTATCTTTTTCTCTCTCCTCCTCTCATTTATCTCTTTCTCTCTCCTCTTCTCATCTATCTCTTTCTCTCTCCTCTTCTTGTATATCTCTTTCTCTCTCCTCCTCTCTTCTCTCTCTTTCTCTCTCTTCTCACTATCTCTTCTCTCTCCTCCTCTCTCTCTCTCTCTCTCTCTCTCTCTCTCTCTCTCTCTCTCTCTCTCTCTCTCTCTCTCTCTCTCTCTCTCTCTCTCTCTCTCTCTCTCTCTCTCTCTCTCTCTCTCTCTCTCTCTCTCTCTCTCTCTCTCTCTCTCTCTCTCTCTCTCTCTCTCTCTCTCTCTCTCTCTCTCTCTCTCGTCTCTCGTCTCGTACTCGTCGTCTCGTCGTACGTACGTACGTACGTACGTACGTACGTACGTACGTACGTCGTAC
>NW_006495044.1:3413281-3536275 GCF_000471905.2 Amborella trichopoda | reverse complement strand
TACGTTCGTACGTCTACTCTCTCTCTCTCTCTCTCTCTCTCTCTCTCTCTCTCTCTCTCTCTCTCTCTCTCTCTCTCTCTCTCTCTCTCTCTCTCTCTCTCTCTCTCTCTCTCTCTCTCTCTTCTCTCTCTCTCTCTCTCTCTCTCTCTCTCTCTCTCTCTCTCTCTCTCTCTCTCTCTACTCTCTCTCTCTCTCTCTCTCTCTCTCTCTCTCTCTCTTCTCTCTCTTCTCTCTCTTTCTCTCTCTTCTCAACTCTCTTTCTCTTTCTTGATCTTTATTCACTTTCTTTCTCTCTACTATCTTTCCTTCTTCTTTCCTCACTTTCCTACTCTCTCTCTTCCTTCTTTCTTCCTATTCTCTTCTTGCTCTCTCTTCTCCATTCATGCATGGCGGAGCCTATCGATAGGTATGATGTCCTCCTACTCTTGGAACCTAAATAGTGAGCTGGGTTTTAACCCGAGTGGCAAGTCGAGCCTCTATCCAAGTTCCTCTGTCTCCCTCCTTTGTCATGGACGGTGGAACCTCATCGCTGTCCATGTTTTCTCTCTCTTGTCTCCTCTCTTATGTCATGAACAGCAGAACCTCATTGTCATTCATGTTTTCTCTTTCTTCCCTTTCCTATGTCATGGATAGCGGAACCTCATCGCTGTCCATGTTTTCTCTCTCTTCTCACTCTTATGTCATGGATGACAGGACCTCAGCGCAGTCCATGTTTTCTTCTATTCTCTCTCTCCTATGTGATGAATGGCAGAAGCTCATCACCGTCCATGTTTTCTTCTATTCTTTGTCTCCTTTGTCATGGACGGCGGAAGCTCATCGTTGTCCATGTTTTCTTCTATTCTCTTTCTCCTATGTCATGGACAGTGGAAGCTCATCGCCATCCATGTTTTCTTCTATTTTTTCTCTTCTCTGTCATGGATGGTGGACTCTCATCGCTGTCTATGTTTTCTTCTATTTTCTCTCTCCTCTGTCATGGATGGTGAAAGCTCGTCAACGTTCATGTTTTCTTCTATTTTCTCTCTCCTCTGTCATGGACGGTGGAAGCTCATCGCCGTCCATGTTTTCTTCTATTTTCTCTCTTCTCTATCATGGACAGCGGAAGCTCATCGCTGTCCATGTTTTCTTTTATTTTCTTTCTCTGCTGTCATGGATGGTGGAAGATCATCGCCATCCATGTTTTCTTCTATTTTCTCTCTCCTCTGACATGGACGACGAAAACTCATCACCGTCCATGTTCTTTTCCCTTTCTCCCCCTTCTATCATAGACGGTGTAATCTCATCGCCGTCCATGTTCTTTTCCCTTTCTCCCTCTTCTGTCATGGATGGCGAAACCTCATCACTGTCTATGTTTCTCTTTTCCTTTCTCACTTCTTTCTCTCTCTTCTTTCTTCTTTGTTCTTTCTCTTCCTCCTCTCTTTCTTCTTTATCTTCTTTCTTATATCCCTCTCTTTTGACCAAGGGAGGCTAAGTCAAGCACTGCCATGGCAGTCTCGTCTTCTAGCAGTATTGCCGCTGTGTCGGTCTGAGTTACCGTGCCCATCTTATTGCCACGATAGGCTAGCCATCGTGCGAGGCTGGTCGGTGATTGTTCTGTCGTCTAGTAGTATTGCCGTTGTGCCGGTCTGAGTTACCGTGCCTATCTTGCTACCACGCCGGGTCAATCACTCGCTGGTCTAGCTACTGTGTTAGTCTAGCCAGTTGGCCAAATTCCTATCTTCCCCTTTCCTCTATCCTATCTCTTTCTTCTCCTTTCATCTATCTTCTTACTCTTTTCTTCTTCTTTTGAATGTGGATGCCTATGTGTATTCGCCCAAGGATAAGGTAGGGTCCCTTGGCCCACTTGTCTTGTAAATTAACCATGTGTATATGATTATAGAAATATGAGAGTACATGCTAAGGGATGTGATTCTAAACCAATTGCAGAACTAGGGGGCTTTTCGTCGTGATCTAAGAGGGCGCCCACGCGAGTCAGCCCGAGTGAGTCACAGATCTAGGTGAGGTGTGTCCTGCCTCACATTAAAATTCATCTCTCATCGGTTGGTGTGCCTACCCTTGTTACTTAGCAAGGTTCCTGAGAGAGCGGCCTCAAGTCCCGGGTTCCCCTGAAACCTGAGACACGTGCCACCAGGTCATCCCGACCCGGAGGGTGAGATTGAGGCACCTAACCATTCACCTTTAGTCTAAGTGAATGACAAAGAAGTAGACACCCAAGACAATAAAATGAAAAGAAAGGATACCATACTTTTGGATGACCAATACCCTTTAAGGAAGACGGTGCACTGATGGATTTTTGATATATAAGTCATCAAATTGGAAATGCTATGCCTATTAAGGAAATTGCATTGAGAGGTCCCTGACAATCGTTAAGCAAGATTTGTGTTATCCTTGAGCTGTCTTGTTGAGGCCACCACTATGCTACCCAAAACGACAGTGTAGTCATCTTTGACTTTAGACTTTTTCTTTTCTAAACCTGATTTTCATTTGAATAGGAATTGAATTAGGAGATAAACGTTTTTAGTGGAGAAAATATGGCTAATTGAACTTCTTTGCACCTATTGATTCTAAATCCTGAGGACCACATGTTCTAGCTGATGTTTTTTGGAACTTATGGGTTGTTTTTCTTAAAAATGGGTTTTTCAAAAGGTTAATCAAATTTTCAGCTTAGCATCCTAGATTAGGTGGCAGCAGAAACATCATGTCCGAGCCATTTGGAAACTCCTTCGTTTTTTAAAATATTTTTTTTAAATTTATTTTAAAAATTAGCAAGAAATTTTGAAACAAATGCAGGGTTTTGGGCTACAATTGTAACCAAAGAAATAAGCAATGTTTAAAACCCAATAGACACATAAGGGAAATTTAGAAAAGATGAAGAAATTTTGAAAAACAAATTTGGTAAGCAGTTTAGGCTCATGCTACCATGAAGTTTTTTTTTTTTTTTTTCGTTTTTTCAATTTATATTTTTCCAAGCCTTTGGGACCTCCATGACAAGGAATCATCGAGTACTCTTTCATCTTCCAATCTTATCTCTCGTGTCATAACTCAAGGGATAGTTTTCTTGAAGTTTTTCCTAGCAAGCCGTTATCTTAGATAATATGCAATACTGCCCCCAAGTGTTTGTAATCTCTGTGGACTTCCAATTTCATTCATCCACTACCACTCCTTTGATGTTCAGATAGTCGAGGCTCTTTTTGGACTAACGTCTTTCATATTACTAACTTTTGACACCATTCCAACTTAGGAAAAGAAGACAAGAAGAGGAATTTTTTGGAGAGGAGGGATTTTGGAGAAGCGACGAAAAGAAGGAGAAGTTCCTCTTTTTATTGCCTTAAGGTCCCTTTCTGGTGTTCAGCCTAGTGGATTTGTTTTTTTTCAATGCTCGGGGTTCTTTTTGAATATTTAGCCGGGCAAACTTTTCTCTTATTTTTTCTTTTCCTTTTCCTCTTTTGTTTTTTGGTTTTGTTTTTGTTTTTTTTTTTCATTTTTGAAGAAGAAAAAGAAAGTTGAGGAAGAGAAGAAGAAATCAAGAAACAGAAGAGAACTCGATAATCCTTCCTACTTCATGGGGTAGGAAGGTTCTAGTCTTGGTTATTGTAGGATTTTTATTTTCCCTTGGGTCTCCAACACTTCCGTAATAGTAGTTACTGAATTGTTTCGCTTGGACCTTGATAAGACTTGGAGTCACTCTTAACTTTCTAGTCCTTCAACCTCCTGCTAGCTTGACTAAGCTCATTCAATTCTTATTTCCCTTGAATGAGTGATTTCATCCCTTTTTTTTTTTTTTTATGACTCCTTAGGCCGTTAATTCAATGAGGTAGGGTTCCTAAGCATAGCGTGGATGCCACTTAGTTTATTTGATAGGGAGGAGCAAGTGATGACCCTACTCCTTTTTAGTAATTTTTTTCATTTAGAACTTCATGTGGGGATTGATAAGTAGATGTGGCATGTCAAGAGTCATTAGATAAAGTATGAACCCCACTAATTGCCCTTGCTATAATATCATTGTCAAACGAGGATTCCCCCATCAACTGGTTTGGTGGGCTGCCCCTGTAGGGTTTCCTTCACTAGATGAAAATGTCCGTATTGATATGTTGTGTTGGGTTTGTGTGGCCAATTAAAGTCCTTACGAGAGTATGTAATGAAATTTCATGATAGTGGAATAATGACCTCTAGTAGGAGAAAGGTCCAGAGGGGCTAAATTTGGTACTCAAACTAGGCATGACATGCTAGGCTGAGTTGAGTTCTAAAATGTTATGATCCCTAGATATATAACACAAGAAGGGTTTGTTAGGTTATCCCTTGATGAGGTTGAAGAAATTCCCAGGTGTAGACACCCCCATCCTGATCGAGGAAGCCGTACAAAAACCAACGTACCTTGGGACAGCTACCCAAAGACCTTAATCATCCCCGACACTTGAAAGAACCATACCTCACTACCCAGACCACAGGCAGAACTCGAAATTCAATGAAGCTGCCTCAGACAACCACAAGGGGGCCCAAAGATGAAGGGCTATGATAAGAAACAAGCACTTAAAGGAGAAAGAAGCCAACTAAAATAACATAATCATCAATGCGGGTTCCATTGTCATTCATAAGGCGGTGATCCATGGGACTCAGGTTGGAACGTCGTCAACGCAAGGGGAAACTCCTTTGGCTTTTGATTGGTTAGGAAGGCGGCTTAACCACTTGACATCGGAATGAGGAAAATTGTCATCATTGCAAAACCACTTGACATCGGAATGAGTAAAATTGTCATCATTGCAAGAAATGAGGACAAAGGGACAAGAATGTCAACATTTGATTGGTCAGAAAGGCTACCTAACTTCTTAACATCAGAATGAGGGAAATAATTATCATTACAGAAAATGAGGCAATTAAGGGCATCAATGATAGTGACATCCTTTTTGGTTAGGACAACTGCCAACCGCTTGACATTGGATTGTGGGAATTGAAATCAAATGATTGCAGCATCATTAACTAAAACAATGATGGCAACGTTGTTGGCCCACTTGGCAATTTTCGATTGGCCAGAACTGCTGCCTAGATCAAGTTCCCAGATGGACAGTTGGCTTCGTGATGACTTATGGAAACTACCACCATCGTTGACGCTGTTGATTGCATCATTTAAGCTCCAAATTCCCCTCAACAGAGAGCTCTCAAATGTCAATAAGCTTTCCTGCTCTAGTGCGTCTACAACATGTCCCCGCCCAAAATCACACAAGACGTAACATCAAGGTAGGGCGTTATGCGAATTGCAATCATTGCAGTCAAATGAATTTGTCGATAATGTTGATGAAGCTGATAGTTATGATGACCATCAATGGCCTTAATTTAATCTCATATTTTGACGGCGATGAAGTATGCCACATGTCTATAAATTGAGACCCCCCACCCCCATTTTGAAAAGAGAATTTTGATGCCAAGGCTGTGCCATTTTGAAAACTCCGAAATTTTCAGTTACGACACCCTCGTTCTACCCCTTTGAATCTTGAATCCAGATCTGACGCAAACCGAACCTTACTCAAACCTTTCTTCGAACTTTTTCTTAAAACACCAACTCAAAATAATCCACATTTGCTGGGGTCGGCAAACCTCTGAAGTCTCAGGAAAAGGCATTCTAGAACTGATCTTGAATTGATGACGTCTTTAGGCACCATGCTTGGGGGCCCAACCTTAGGTACAATTTTATTTTATTCTCTTTGAGCATTCATTCTAATTTCGGCACTATTTCAAACTACATACTATCTTTCAAAATCTCTCCCTGCTTTCACTTTGATTTTTAAAATCTCTGTACATGTTACAGACTTAATGATACTAAAGCTGATCGGGTCGGCTGTTTGACCGAAGGAGGGTCTTTTGGCTTGATCTTTTCCGCTAGTGCAATTTGATGGGATGCAACCTTTACCATTTCCCCTCTGTGATGAGTTTAGGACTGAAAATTAGGTTAGGACTCCGAAAATCCGGCCGGGACCCTAGTTCTTCTCAAATGTTTTGAGTATAAACAATCTGACGGCCACCGTGGGGCTCGTCGAGCTTCTTGTATCGCTATGTCATTGAAGCGACCCTTCATATTCCTTTTAATAGGGCTACCATCAATTGGAACCTATTTCGACCCTTTTCGAGGCCTTTTTCATTTCTTTCAGGGTCTAGAATAGTCCAACGACACTGTAAATTGTGTTAGCATAGCTTGCACCAACGTCTGGCTGCTCCCACCTCACTGTTCTTTCCTTTTCGTTGTTTTCTGAAGCCCGAAACAATGTGACAACTGTGCAAGCTGCATGAGCATTGTTCTCACTGCCATTCACCAGCTTCCGGTCTCTCTATTGCCCTTTATGTGGCCCTACTTCTTGGGACGGTCAGAGCCCAGTGGTATATCCGTGTGATGGAGTTCGCAATTGCATTTACGTAGTGGCTAACATCATGATATCCCTGAGGTCCTGAATATCTGGGTTCTCTTTCTAGGGGCCTCTCTATCTTCTGTGTTGAAAGTTCCAAGAGTGTCATTGTTGTGTCTTCTAATGCTTCGTTAGCACCGATGACAATCCACATCACGCTCAGACCCCAGATTCCATCCTTTGGGGACGGGTCACGACAAGACTGCAACCTATGCCATCATACTCAGGACTGCGTTGACACTCATCATTCTTCTCTCGTGTTATTCTTTTCCTTCTCGATTTTTTGCTATTCACACTCGGTATCTGAAGGTGCGGGAGGCTCCTTGGACATAATGGAGAACTCTGTTGATGTTGCAGATAGCTACGTTGAAATTAGGACTCGTTCCATCTCACCATGGGTTCTAGTTTTAATTAGGGTATCAGTTTTCCCAATGTTTATCCTTGCAGCATTGGCCTCAAACACTCTCTGGCAGCTTCCTTGCTGCGAACATGTTTCCTTCCATTCTCGCTTTTCGCATCTTTTCCTCTCTTTTACCCTATTGAGAGCACCTACACCCTCACCATTACTGTGTCCCTGAAAGGGTCGTACCCTATCCCAGATTCACTTGGCCCGATGCAAATCACCTGGAGCTCATGTCACTCTTTGACCTTTTCAAGTTTCCTCATCCCTCACCATAATTGCACCTTTGATTAGACTTCTGATTCGAGGCACGCATCGCCAGACAGCAACGTCTTCCGCATTCACTGATTGGACTCATCGAGGCATCCACCCTCTCAATTTTCCATCACACTCCGATTGGCTCTACCAATTCAAAGCACGCTCGCCAGGCACGATCGATGCACACTTAATTGAACCAATTCAAAGCACGCTCGCCAGGCACGATCGATGCACACTTAATTGACTTTGCACTATTTGATGTTACACCCTTACACGTGCACTTGTGCTGGTTTAGACACCTACTCACACATGCGCTGCATAAGTGAAAAGATTTTGTAAATCATTGTTTAAAAACCCTATATCTAGCCCTAAGGCTCCCATAGTAGGCACCTAGTCCTTAGAGGAAGAGCAGTTGGGTACCCTCAACGAGTGCACACCCTCTGTATATACCTAGCCTCTAAGGACACGCCAAAATTCTTTTGTCCCATAACTGCTTATAGGAGTGGTTCAGACCATAGATATGTGTACCCTATATCCTACCACGTTTCAAAAATCTTACACCTAGGTAGGTTCCGTTGACCTTGAACCTCACCGGTTAGTGTTCTAGAGGTATCCAGTTGTTTCACTTGTTCTTGCTTGTTCAGATGCCTAGTCTATTGTTTCGTTGCATCATTGGTCAGAGGCATCGACTCGCCGTCCGGGGAGGCAACACTGCAATTCTCTGGGATTATAGGACTAGGGTCAGTTCAATAAGCTTGGATTAGGCCAAGCCTATGATTAAGCTCCCCAACTATCTAACTAGTGACCAATCGATTGTCAGCCCGACACTGGGGGTCATCAGGTTTGCACTGCATGGATCGCCCTAAATAGTCAGGGTGTTAGGCCAGGGGAAATTCTTTAGGTATCTAGGGTGTTGTAACCTTCCCGGCATCAGGTCCAAGACGAGGTTGATATCCAAGCCTTAAGTGGAGGGCAGGTCGATGACCGTAATAGCGATGACCGCGAGGCCCAAGAGCCCCATGCTCAGGGCATTAGGGAGACCAACACTAGACATAACAAGTCTAGATTTGTCAGTAGTGGTAGTAGTCATAGGGAAAACCCGCAAGACCCACTGCCTCTTAGAGTTAGCCCCCCTACAAGAGGGAGAGTCTCAAACCCGACTGTGGCTCAGCTTCCTCGCGAGCCCAGTCCACTTATAGCGGATAGAACAACAAACCCAATAATAGTTCAGACTGTTATTCAAGCCATGAAAAGCTAGAGCTTAGGACAAATAGTCAACCTCTCAGCCCAACCTAATTTAGGGCCCCCTCGATACAGTCCAATCCAACCTGACACCAGGATGGTGCCCAACCAGTCCACTTTCGACCTATCCCATCAGTATTACTATCATCAACAACCCCTTTACCATCCTCAGCCCATAGGGACACCACCATCCCTCCTATTCATGTGGCGCCAACATACCCACAAGCTCAGCGGCCCACTCCCATATACCCAGCCTCTCCACCTATGAACTACTAGAGCAACCCACTTGCTAAGCCACGTGAGTGGAATATAAGTGGCAAGTACTGGAAGGGACGGTTAAGCACCTCCAACACGCCTTCAAGCTAATAGGAGTCTACAACCCTATCCTCAAGGAATCCTACAATGAGTCATACTTGGATAGTTTAACAAATCTACCACCATGTTTCATACAACCAGATTTTCGTAATCGTTTCAATGGGAAGGGCTACCCGCAATTACATGTAACAATTAACTGCTCACCCCCCCCATGCTACATGATAAGCCAATAACCCCCTAAAGGCTTTATTTGCTCACAGTTTCGTAGGAGATGGCATCATTGTGAAGGATTATCTAGACGCATTATGCAGGGAGATGTTCTAAAATTTGTCATGCATTATCGGGCTACCAAACCATGACCAATTTCCCTTTGCAAGCTGGCGGCGCTCAAGCAAAACCTTTATGAACCGTTCATGGAATTCATTGACAGGTTCAATGCCATGGCCTGAGTCATGCAATACCCATTGGTAGATCAAGTAAAAATTGGTCTCATACTAAAAAATGTCAACCTTGAGTATAAGAATTGGTTTTGCCATGGTGGTATCCCTCCAACCTTCCACGTAATGTCAGAAAGGATCCAGTTGTATGAGAGGACAAATGTTCACGACCGTGACTAAGTCGGCCGAAAATCAAAATATTGTTGAACATCCAAGAAAGATAAATATAAGAAAACACAACAAGCTGGTGAGGCGAATCAAGTCGTCCTCATCCAGGCCAACACCAGGGATCTAGATTCTCGACCTGGACAAGGCTAGAAAACCAACAACCAGGCTAGGGGATAGAATAGAAATTGATAATGCAATTAATCTTTTAAACTACTAAGGCAATTCACTCATCTCAAGAAACCTATGGTGGACATTTTCATACTTCTCCTTTATGAAGGAAAGTTAACGCTTCCTTTGTGGTTGGGCCTGGATTCTCATCAATCAGGGACTCGGAGGGACCTAGTTCGATAACCATCTCTCAAGCAACCGACTGCGTCCATGCATGTGTGCGCATCGGGAACGAGGTGCGGATAGGAACCAACAGTGAGAGAATTTTAGGATGACGAGAAGGGGCTCAAGCACCTACTTCACAAATTGGGTTTGGGGGATGCGTCCAGGCCTTAAGCGCTCTTAAATCATTTCGAAAGCCCTCTGGTCTCTTCGACTCGATTTAAATTCAGCTCCCTCACATCGTTTCACAACCTTGGATCCACACGTCGAATGGCTTTGGGTTTTACCTGTTGGGATATCCTCTTATTGGTGATTTATAGTAAGTTGGTGATGGTGTCTAAGGTTTAGAGGGGCTAAGAGAAAAGAGAAGGGGTAAAAGAGTAGAGAAGAGAAAGAAGAAGGTAGGCTTGAAGATCGGGCAGCCTTTTGGCGTAACCTCTCCTAAGATGTATTACCAGTGACAAGAAATATATTATGCTTAAAGCCAAAGTATCCCAGAGGATTTAAAGTAGTAGAGTCTGCGTATCTAGCCTGACAAGAAATCACTACCCAAAGATCCTCCTAAAAGTGATCAGAAAAGAGGTAGAGGAAGAAGATGAGATAAGGTAAGAGGAGAAGAGAAGAGAGAGAAGAGAGCGAAGAGAAAGAAGAGAGAGAAGGAAAGGACCTCTCACGACTTAGACGACTTGAAGGGGGTGAGAAAGCGCTTTGAAGGCCAAACCCTCCAAGAGTCACCACTTGAGACCCTAGTGAAGATGTTAGAATTAGAGTAGGAAATAAGAGTAGAGATGACGATGAAAGGATGGGGTAGAAAAGAGAGAGAACATAAGAGTTTATTAAGACCTGAACGACCTGAAGGGGGGGGAGAAAGCACTTTGATGGGCAATCCCTCTAAGATTCGTCGCTCGAGACCCTAGCGAAGGTATCCGAACTCGAAAAGAGAGAGAAAGAAGATAATGATAGAGAGAGGAGGGAGGTGAAAAGAGAGAAAGAAAGAGCAAGAGAGAATGAGAGGGAAAAGGGGGAAGGAAGAGAGTGGAAGAGCATGGACTCATTGCAGGTCTGTGAGAGGGAGAGAGAAGAGGAGAGAAGGGAGAGGGAGAAAGAGGGAGAGAGAGAAAGGAGAGCACGGGCATGTCGCAGGCTCGTGCATGAGATTGAGAGAAGAGGGGAGAAAAGAGAGAGGGAGGAGAGGTGGAGAAGGAGATAGGGAAATGAGGGAGAGAGAGGAGAGCACGGGCCCATGAAAATAGGGGAGAAAAAAGAGAGGGAGAGATAGGGAGGAGAGAGGGAGGAGAGGGGGAGAAGGAGAGAGAGAAGAAGAGAGAAGGGGGAAGAGTGAGAGTGGAGAGGAGGAAGAGGGAGTACGAGCTTATGACGGGCACGTGTTGAGAAGGAGAGATGGAGAGAGATGAAAGAAGGAGAGAGGGGGAGGCACAAGCCTGTAGTAGGCCCGTGGAGAGAAAGAGAGAGGGAGAGAGAGCGAAGAAAGAAAGAGGGAGATGAAGGCACAGGCCTACGGTGGACATGTGGAGAGAAAGAGAGGGGAGGGAGAGAGAAGGGGAGAGAAAGAGAGACGGGGAGGCATGGGCCCGCTGTGAGCACGTGGAGAGAGAAGGGAGAGAGAGAAGCGGAGGAGAAGAAGAAGACAGAGAGAGTGTTTGTAGTTTGGGCACTGGCCTGAAGGCAGAGAAAGAGAAGAGAGTGCAAGAGAGAAAGAGAGAGAAGAGAGAGAAAACATAAAAGAGAGAGAGAAAAGAGGGAATGGAAGAGAGAGAAGAGAGAAGAGAAAGAAGAGTAGAGGAGAGAGAAAGAGTGGACTGGGTACCTAGGGACGAGCTGAGGGCTTGAGTTCGGATGCTCGGCTTGGTTTAATGCTCTTGGATAACCCTTGATAGAGATGAAGGTTAGGTCTTGGTGGGCAAAGTTGGGTGTATGGTTTAAGGTGGTGTATGAAGGTAGAGAAGGGTTTGATTTGGGGTGGTCTAGGAAGTACGAAAGGTTTTGGTGTAGGGTGGTCTAGGGATTAGGGAGGATTTTGGTTTAGGGTGATTTAGGGAGTAGGGAAGTTGTTTAGGCTAGGGTAGTCTAGGCAGTACTGAAGTTGGAAGTTTGGGAGTTGGAAGTACCAAGGGTATTCTCTCTCTTACAAAATATTTCTCTTTCCTCTTTCTTGAGTTTGGAAGTAAGATACAAGCAAGAGTATTAAGGACAATAGCTCACTTTTTTAATTAAAGTTCCAAAACTAAATTACAAAAATGTGTAGAGAACCTATATAGGACCCCCTTGAAACATGGGTGGATGCCCAAAACATGCTTAAATTGCTTAAAATTACAGATTTAATGAATTGAAAATGAAATCCCGTTTTGGAAAAAAAGGCCATTTTACCCTTAGGTACATTTTGAGAAATGACACAACCATCCCTCTTGGAGGGGCTTCGTGCCATTGCCATGCCTCGGGGCATTTTCGAGAGCCCGTTGACAACAATTCTGGTGATCGGATACTATAGAAATGATGCTTGTATCATGACGATCATTTTGATACTCATTATTGAGCTTGAATTGAAGTTTTGAGATTGATCCAAGAATCCGACCGAACTCATGTACTTTTGAACTTTGAGCAATGGTGTAGGACCATCTATCATGTATTTAGTATTCTTTTTATCGTAAAGTGAAGGAAAATCTCTTGTGATAGTTTTGCAACAAAAATCCCCTGATTGGGTCATCGTTTGAGCACTTTCCAAATTGGGGAGGTCGTCGGAAAATGGGATTCCGGTGATCGGAAAAGTTACCTTCTTTGAACTAAAAATTTGGTGTCCCTTAGTGTTCTATATTGTACAAATTTTTCCTTAAAATGAAGCCATCTGAAATATGGTCGTAACAGACCCACATTTGAGGTGATCCGATGTCGGGGCTTCAAGATACGGCCTCTTGAATAATGTGATGTCTATCTTTAAAAATCTTCAACACATGGGTTTCACAATTAAACTTCGTTCTATAAATTCTCCAATCTCGAGTATCGTCGTGAGGCGTTACATATATCAAAATGAGCAGCTTGATGAGCTCTTCAACATACCAAAATAAGCTGCTCAATTGGCTTTAAGATGAGAAAGTTATGATCATTACAAGGCAATCCCGAAATTGAATGGCACAGTTTCCATTTACCGAGGCTGCATCAAATTAGTATAAAACCCACCCATTTATAATAAGTTGGGACCAAAATGGTATATGAAGGTCCAAATGAGTCGAAAATTGGTATTTAAGTTTTTGGGCGTTCTGGATCCAATGGTGGTGGTCTGACAGCTGTCAGAAGCCACGTTAATAGGGCTCTAGTTATGACGTGCATTTTCAGCATGATAGGAACTAGCTCCGCAAAGTAAATTTCGTTCTGATTTGCCTTAAATTCATCTGATCAAGTCCAAACTTTGGGGGTGTTGTTAGGGCATCAAATTCTATGCTTGCATGTTTTTTTAGGCCAATCCAATACCTTTTCAAGTTCACCAAAAAATAGGCTTATTTATAAAGTGGTTATGTAGTCCACATGCGTTTTGGTACTCGCGGGACCAGGTTGCAACTGACTCCTTTTTTATTCGCACCGGGGATATAAGGACGTTAAAAATAGCCTATAACACTCTCCAGAAGATTCATTCTAGTCATTGATGTGAGTGGCACCGACATCATGGCCACAATACCCAAGATTGCATCTCCCTAAAGCACCAAGTTCAGAACTTGATAGAAAACAGGGGAATCAATGTGATCAAAATTGAATAGCTCACTAAGGAGGCCAATCAAAAAATGGGGATCTATGTGAATCCGTTACCAAATAATGATCCCCAGTTTGGCGCCCAATCGGTCGTAGCTGATGATGCGAAGGGGGAGGCTTCGATCTTGGAAATACAGAAAGAGACACCAATGCGAGGTCCATCTTTATTAATTTTTCCAAGCAAAGAGCTCGTCATTCTGAAATCCAGGGTCCCCAGAGGAGTCACTTCTTGGGAATCCTTGGTACAACACCAAAATCAAAAGAGGCTCCTCAATAAAGAGCCCGACGAAGAAATCAAATCTCCCATTGTTGGAGTAGATGTGATCAACCTTCAAGAGGGACCTCCTCAAAAGGTAATTTGACTAAAAGGAGCTTATGAGGGGCCGATTACACTGACGAAAGATGATCCTCCTCCGGACCTTACTGATGAAGAGATAAGCTACCTCACAAGAAGGTGGTGACATTTTGAACTCTTATGGATCAGGGTCAACACTTTGCTAGAGAGGTTAGGGATCTCAACATCGATGGCCCAACCAACCATGCCAGTACCTCAAGCTATGGAACCAACCCGTCAACCAGTTGTGAACCTTCTAAGACCATTTACCCAACTGGCCCAAGAGGGGAAAACCACTAGTGAACCTACCACCTGTAACTCCCTGCACATCTAGATAGGATACTCGCTTCCATATCTATCTTAGATCTGCTTAGGAGTTCACTTACCCATTGGCCAAGTGGAAATTGCACTCTGAAAAGCACATGTTTCTCATGATACGAGGCCGAAAGAGTTGGTAGAATGATGACTTCAATTGCAATTACCTTTGGTGATGATGACATTCCACCCAGTTTCAACCGGATCCACAATCAGACCCTTTATATAACCGTTCATGTTCTTGACCTTGAGATTTCCCGGGCTCATGTGGATAATGGGGCCGCCCTCAACATGTGCCTGTTAAGGATGATTGAGAGGCTGGATTTAGACCTTGACTTTCTCGAACCCTCTCAGCTCACCATCACTGCCTATGATGGGACTAAGAGCCAAGCTGTGGGGTTAATGTCGATAATACTTAGGATATGACATGTGCTCCAAATAGTCTGCTTTTATGCTTCAAACATAGATGCATCCTTTAACCTACTTCTGGGGCGACCTTGGCTTTACAAGGACCTAGCCATAGCATCGACTCTTCACCAGTGTCTCTAATTCCCAAAAGCCTAAGGGGTAGTCACAATTCCTTCATACCAACCCTCAATAGTTAGTTTGTTTCAACCAGACCAATCCTGGGCAATTGATGAGGGATGGTTGTTGACTCTCCACTAGACTCATTCGATGACGCTCTATGCTCTACACTCAGTTTCGAAGCTAGCAACGTTGCCCTCGAAAATTCTGAAGCTCAGCATTTTTCGAACATATTTTATTATATTATGGAAATTATGGATATCGATTACCTAAAGCTTGACTTATGATCTTTATCTAAGGCTTTCATGTCGAGCATAGCCTAGGCAATATGGAAGAAGGAGTAACGATTGCCATTATTGAAAGCACCAAATTCTAAATTTGAGGAAAATGACTAGAGGAGATTAGGGTGTTCCTACGTCTGCATTGAGTGGGATAATGGACCTTCACATCAACCAAATTTCGTCTGTGGAGTAATTTATATCCTCTACCCTCTCAGCCCTTGTCCTTTGCTGGCACAAATAGAAAGTGATTCCCACCTGCCTCACGGTGCATCCCAGCTTCTAAATTCCACACAATTTTCAGAAAAACCTCTTTCAAATGATCACACACGAGATCACATGCATTTTCTAGGTGAAGACCAATTTTCTGGGGTAGTCCTGGGCAACATAATGATAGACCCCGATCATTACCATGCAGCAGTGGCCTCATCAAAAGGCGAGGGGTAGAATTGGTGTTTCAGTAGGATGTCTGCCAAATCATTGCAAGGCTTCTAGCGGCACCAGCACACGTCAGTGCCAAAAAATGGGTAGGCATAGGGTCCCCTCAGGGGCACCCTGCACCCTCATGTCCTCATGTCCACCTACATATTCAACCCACCCCATAGGGGGCAGCAACCCTAAAATTGCTAAATATTGTAACAAATCTAATAACAATTTGGATTTGGATAAGATAACAAATGCTGAAAAATATAAACGATTCAATCGATCACAAAAACCCCGTAACGGAAAATTTAATTAACAGTAATCAATCGGGCCCTGCCTTCTCGGATCAAGACGAAGTAGAAGCCAGAGTGATCCCGAACTAGAAGGGCTTAAATCCCACATCAAGTTGTTCAAGCATAAATGTAACGACAACTCTACGATTCATGTCGAAGAAACGATGGATGTAATCCTAAGCATGGATGATGACCCGATGATAACCAAAATTGAGACCTCCATGTCACCTAAGGAACAAGAAGATATGATCATTTTCCTTAAAAATTAGTTGGATATATTTGCATGATCAAATGATCACATGACAGGGCTCGACCCCGCTCTGGTTGAGCACCACCTCAATATTTGCCAAGGGGTCACCCTAATCAAGCAAAAGACAGGCTAAAGGCCCAATTGAAACTCAAAACCAAGGAGGAAATCGACAAACTTCTAAAGCAAATATTGTAGTCATCCCCGAGAAGGACGGAAGGATCCGAATATGTGTAGACTTCATGGATCTAAACAAGGCATGCCCAAATGATGACTTTCCATTGCCCAACATAGATGCCCTAGTTGATAATATTGCTGGACACGAAATGTTGTCGATCATGAATGGCTTCTTCGGATATAATCAAATCCGTATGGCTAAGGAGGACCAAATAAAAACATAACATACCATTACCGAGTTTGGTCTTAAAAACGCTAGAGCTACGTACTAAAGAAGCATGACTTCTATAGTCCTTGTCATGATGCACATCAACATAGAATACTACATAGTTGACATTCTAGTCAAATCCAAGACCAGGGATAGTCATTGAGCTAACTGAAGATTAGTATTTGATTAACTCAGAAGATACCAGCTCTAGCTCAATCCTCAGAAATGCACTTTTAGAGTAGCTTTGGGAAAGCACTTGGGCTTCATTGTTAGCCAGAGGGGCATTGAGGTAGACCATTAAAATTCGGGCTATCATCGAAATGCCGGCTCCAAAAAACATCAGAGAAATTTGAGGCCTTAAAGGAAGAATACAAGCCATAAGACGTTTCATCTTACAAGTAGCAGATAAGTGTGAACCCTTCAACTGGTTATTGAAAAAGGATACACCATTTGTATGGGGAAGTGTTCGATCGAATCAAAGAATATCTATTAAATTCGCCCCTTATAAGCTCACTTGTTCTCAACAAACCCCTCTTCTTGTACCTCTCAGTGAAAGAAAAGACTACCATAGCCATGTTAGGACAATATGATGACCAAGGAAAAGAATAGACTGTTTACTATTTCAATAAAACCATGGTTGATTACGAAACCCGATATACAAATGTTGAAAAACACTGTCTCGCGTTCATATGGGCAACCCAAAAATTGAGACACTATGTTTTATCACATGCCATAAAATTGATCTAAAAAATGATCCATTAAAATATATTATCGAAAAGCTAGTTCTCAATGGAAGGCTAGTAAAATGATGCATGACCTTAAGGGCGTGTTTGATAACAGGAAGTGTCTTCTTGGAACTTGGAACTTACCTATTACTGTTCATGTTATGTGGTTGATAAAAAAACGAAAGTTAAGTAGGGAACTTCACTTTACTGTTTATCTTACCCGCTTTGTGTGTTAAAAAAGTTCCGACCAAAACATCGAAACTTGAAATTGGAAGTTTTTATAAAACTTTACCCTCGATAAGTTGGGCACTGGGTTCTTCTTCTTATGTTCTTTGCTATCAACTGCTGAGCCACCCCTATCAGCCAGAGCCCTCTCTTCGCACTTAGCCCTCGCTAGGGTTAACTCATCTCTTCTTGAGCTCTGATCCTTGCTATTGAGTATTATACTTCTCTTCTCTATCACACTCGAGAGTCCAAGAAGTCGGAGGAGGAAGCAAAGAACTCTGATTCTCTTTGTGTTATTCATCTTGAGGTATGCTATTGAGCTTTGATTTTCTTCATCTTTCTCTCTCTTTTCCTTAGATCTCTTCCTTGAGCTTTGATCCTTCCTATTGAGCTCTGATATGTGTTCTTCATCTTTCTCGAGATATTTGCGTGCCCCCGACTGCCCTAACCACAGAGAAGAGACCATATTGTGCCTTCTCTTTGTGCCTACGAGCCTCCTCACAAAGGTACATCTCAGTTCTTTATCTCTGGTTTTTTCTGTATCCTATGGTTTTTTTTGGTCTCTGATTTTTTTCTCTAGTTTCTGAACATGATGAAACTGGATCCCATAATTGTTTTTTCTATACGATCAGTTTATTCTCTCTCTGGGTTGGGTGTTTTTTTTTTTTTCTTCTTCTGATTTTATAGATTTTTCGCAAATGTTCTTATTTTTTTTGTGTTTATTTTGCTCATTGGGTTACTTAGCATAGACTTTGATGAGTTGATTAAGATTTTTCTGAGTGGCAAGGGGGTGGGTTCCTTCTCTTGAGCCACATTTTCAAACATTGGTTATAGCAAAGTGATTCGGTCTTTTGAAATTTGTTAATTGATTGCATCTTACTCGAGTTAGGCATTCCATATTTTTCTTCTTGGCCTATTTTGAGTTAATTTGCACTATGTGTATTAAAATTTGAGATGAAGTTCAAAACTTTTGTAGAATGTGATCTGCACCAAAGAAATCATATTGACAAGTAACGATAAGGGAAACAAATTGGGCGAAGAGCATTTTATTAAAGGAATTAATGGCAATTGATTTATGTATGTGTTGTAGGAATTGTGTGTGATTTATTTATGTATTCGAGGTTTGTTTTATGTATGTGTTGTAGGAATTGAGACTTGTTTCTCTTTGTATGCCATACATTTATACCTTCATTAATGGGCTTATTGTGGTTTTTGGCCTCTTGAGTTAGAGTACTTGTTTTTAGTATTGTGTTCAACAGGGATTTGGAATTCCCTTTTTTTTTTTTGACATGAGTAGGGATTTCATATTCTTGGTGCATGCTTTTGTGTTTTCTCTTTCTGTTTGGTACATGTGTGAAGTTAAGAGCGGGAAAATTGGTTTTCTTGGGACTTGGCTGAAATGTTGGTGGTTTCCAATAGTTGGATTTATGCATAGGTGGTTCCTTTGTTGGGTCATGTGTTAAAGGGGAAATGGGACTAGGTGATTAGAGGTTCTTGTTGTTCACTTTTATGTTTTTGTTTTTTCTTATTCATTCTTGTAAAGTGGCCAAATAAGGATTCTACTTACGGTGACTTTAGTTCGCCTGTTTTGAATAAATAGATTGAATATTGGATTGGTTTCAGGAAGATGGCAGGCTGATATATTTTGAATTGGTTTCTACTTGTATAAGAGGTTTGTGTTTCTTAGTTCTTGGTTATTTATTCTGTTTTGGTTATTTCAATTCCCTCTTACGTAATTTTTCTATTACTGATCTATGGTTATTTGATTTGATCCTTTATGGTTGGAGTTTATCATATTGGTTCTTTCCTTTTCAACTTATGGGATTTGCTTTTTTGAGTCGTTCCAACAATGACATAACAAAGTGTTAACAAAACGAAGGGATAAAAATACTGAAAAAGCAGCAAATGAATGCAACTTCTCATGAAAAATTGGTCATAAGGCCATTTATTAGATAAGATTGATGAGTAAACAGAAGCTCACCCTTTGTTTTTCTTCTCTTCTTTCAATATGAACTCAATAAACAAAGCAATGAGTAAAACCTTTGCTGCAATAGCAGATGCCACCACAATAATGATTTGAATTGCTTGTTAAAAAGGTTGGGGTTTCCATCAACATTGTCAAGTTCAAATGACCCACAAAATCAGGTGAAAGGGGACCTAAGTGAAATATATTAAGAATGTGACAAGTGTTATGCTGGCATTTTTATCCAACAATGTCCTTGAAACTTCTCAAGTTTGATTGTTTTTTTCGTCTTTTTTTTTTATATTCGTTCTTATAAACTGGCCAAATAAGGATTCTACAATATTTAGTTTTTAAAAAAATAATATCTAGGTCTCAATTTAACATTTTAGATCTTGCTTGTTACTTCTAAAGCTAATCCAATACAGATACCTATAACTTCTTTAACTTCCCAAGAGGTTATCAAACACAAAAATAAATAACTTCTTTAACATCCCAGGAGGTTATCAAACATAGAAACCAGGAACTTCTTTAACTTCCCAGGAGGTTATCGAACATAGAATCTAGGAACTTTTTACAGTAACTTCTATCTTCCCAGCAAGGAGAACTTCTAATTTACAGTTCATGAACTTGCTTCCAATTATCAAACAGGTCTTAAGTGATTTCGAAATTGACTATATTGCCCAAAAGTCAGTCAAGGGGCAGGCCACTGTAGATCACTTGGTAGAGCATGCGATTCCCGACGATGTGCCAATCAACACTAACCTGCCCGATGAAGACCTCTTCAATATATAGGATCTGACTTGGGAACTTCATTTTGATGGCCCTAAAAATGATTATGATGTCTACATGGGTATCATCGTATGCTCTCCAGATGGGGTATTAATTCCACAACCATTAGGCTCAACTTTCATTGCACTAATAACATCACAGAATACAAATCCTGGTGACCAGTCTTGAAAAAGTTGTTGAACTCCAAATCAAAAAATTGCGAGTTATTGGTGATTCCCTCATGGTGATAAGCCAAGACCAAGGGGTGTGAAAGGTAAAAACATAAAAATTTATCCCTTACCATGAAAAAGTGGGGTGATTGATGAGAAAATTCAAAGAAATCACCTTCCACCATGTGGTTAGCGCAAGCAATAGATGTACAAATACCCTACCTACTTTAGCCTTAATGGTTAGCATTTTGACTGAAGTAAATATGCAATCCTTCTACATCCGACACAAGCATTACTCCTCTCCTCAAAAAAGAAGAACAATCAAAGAAATCAACAAAGAAAGAGAAGAAGTAGAAGGGGTATTCTCCATTAATGCAGAAGGATATGTAGAAGCCACGCTGTGGTTCAGTGATGTACTGGCCCTGTTAAAAGACAATGAGTATTCAGAAGGAGTCAGCTTGAAAGGTAAGGAAGATTTGATAAGATTATCCATGAACTTCATCATAATGGAGATCAAATCTACAATAAATCATTCGATAATGTCCTCCTAAGGTGCGTCGATTATCAAGAAATCAACCTAATCCTCAAAGAGTCGTATACTGAGGGAGGAAACCTTGGGGCGGCAGCCCTGGATCAAAAGATCAGGTGCAAAGGGTATTACTGGACCACCATGGCAGACGATTGCTAGAAACATGTTAAAAGTTGCCCCAAGTGCCGAATCTATGGGGATTTGATCCCTGTGCCATCCATGCCCATGAATTTAACACCACCCATATGGCTCTTTACCAAGCGGGCCCTTGACATCATATGAATGATATCCCCAAAGGTGTTAAATGAACATATGTTCATTCTGATGGCTACCAAACACTTCACCAAGTGGGTCGAAGCTGCTTCCTTCACAAAAATTGAAAGAAGGCACGTTGCTTGGTTCATTAAGAACAATATCATCTACAGATTAGGAGTCCTAGAAGCCATAGTCACAGACTATGGGACAAACTTTGTAAAACGATACTGTGACTCCTGTATGTGAAAATTTCAGCATAACCAATAAATTCTCCACGTCATACTACACTCAAGGAAATGGCCAAGCTGAGGCCACCAATAGAATCATAGAGAATGGGAGAGATTAGCATGAAAATTGCACGATGCTCTCTGAGCATTGTACGAATGAAAAGAAGTACCATATTCACTTATATCATCAATAAAATCATAGAGAATAGGAGAGATTAGCATGAAAATTGCACAACGCTCTCTGGTCTTATTGTACAAATGAAAAGAAGTAGCATATTCACTCATATATGGGATGGAAGCGATAGCCTAGGTTGAGATTGATATACCTTCACTCAGGATACTCTCCCATCACAAGGAACAACATGAAACCACCCACCTAGCTGCTTTCATCACACTAGATGGAAGATGCCTCCAAGCTTGCAACACCATAAGAACCTATCACCGATGCGTTGAGCGAGCCTATCTATGAAAGGCAATCCCCATGCAATTTAAGGCAGGCGACATGGTACTAAAGAATATATTCCACTCTCCTGCATACCCTCACCCATTGGGAAAATTCAAACGTAATTAGGAAAGACCATTTGTGATAAAATATGTACACCCCAAGAATGATTATAAATTTAAAAACTAAAGAAGGGGAAGAAATAAAAGATCCTATAAACATCATGTACCTCAAGAGATACCAGCCGTAGGGGATAAAAAACAAGAGGAAGGAAACTTGGGAGTTGCGAAAACCTCAAAAAAAAGGTGTTATTACCCACCGCCTTGGATGAAAATCCTGAAAAGGGGGCATTCAAGGCACGCTTCGTACTTAAGGAGGGATTGAATCATAAGACCCTGAAAGTGACCTAAAGAATCGTAACCTTATATATATTGTCTAGGAGACCCAAGATGTGATTCAAAGTTCTAAAGGTGGCATCCCTCGGCCTCTAAGATATGAGTCAAGAAGAGGCTGAAAGAAGACTATCAAACTGTGAGAAGATAGGTAAGACTCTCAGGTAGGAGATACTCGAGAATTTTGAGTCCCCTTGATCCAGTCGGCCTTGGTCTAGCTCTAACTAAAAGTTTCAAACTAATGAGAAAACTTGTACTTTAAAAATCCTTTTGGAATAGATTCATTTAATTCTTAAGAAATTTCATTTCATTTGGAGTAAAATGTTTCCAAAAATAGGGCCAAACTAATTTATGGGTAAATTAGACCTCAAAATCACATCAATTCCTTATCTCCAAAAAAGGGTCCACAAGTAAATAAACTATAAGGCCCATCTCCTGTTTTTGAAAAGAATTTTGAAAAAAAAAAAACTATTCAACATCTTTTCCAAACCTTTTCACGATAATTTTTGAAAATGGGATCTATACTCCATGGTTGCTTGACTTTAAACTACGAATCACCACATTATGGAAATTTCATTTGGCCACTAATGATGAGGCTAACTAGTGTGAAGAGATTTTTTTTTTTTCTCACACGTATTCCTTGGGCAAAAGGAGAGACTCATTTTATGTATATGTGCATTGTCACAAAGTATGCGCCAACAAATCTGGTTGATCAGCCTGTAAAGACCAAGGCCTATAATCCATGCGACTGGTGTAAATTACAACCGGTCCACTGATGCTCTGCCCACATAAATGCAGTCGATGGTCACCCATGTGACTCGCTGCCCTCAATTCCAGAAATGGGCATTTTGATCGCATGTCACTCAAAACCCACATGTATGTGTGTGCAACTGGTGCCCACCCATCTGGTGTGAATGATAGACTACAAAAATGCAAAGGATCGGTGGATATCCATTTGATCTGTACCACCTGCAAAACTCACACCAGTCCACCACAAAGAACAAAAAAGATTGCAGGCATCTAAATTTACAAGTATTTGTACTTTAGCATTCAATTTATCAAAGAAAGGCAAAAGGATGTAAGTAGAAGAAATATCATACACAAACCTAGTAAAAGCGCTCCAAAATACAGTCATCCAAAATACATATAGCAAAAAAAGAGAGAGAAAAATAGAGTTTGAAGGCGTTAAAATGCCAATCTACAATCCATCACTGGCCTTCCTAAGTATCACGAGAGGATGATATTAGATTAGAGAAGATGAAAAGATGAGGAACAGCCTAGAGAGAGAAACAATCTCGATCAATTCTCATTAACAAGGAATGAAACCCTAAAAGGGTTTATATACAACTACAAATTTTGTGTAGAGCACATTATAATGACAATAAAGGACAACTGAAAATTATACATTTTATTTTTATTTTTGTATACATATTATTACCTCCCTTCAAGCCGAAGCGGACATGAGTAAAGCATTAGCTTGTCCTTTAGAAAATCATGGCGACTCCGAGTAACAGATTTGGTGAAAATATAAGCCGTTTGCGCAGTAGAAGAAACATAAGGGAGGGATAATGTACCATCAAGATAATGATCACGAACATAATGACAATCAACATTAATATGCTTTATTCACTCATGCAAACTGGATTAGATGCAATCTTAAGTGCACTTTGGTTATCTGCATATAAAAGGTGTGGGATTTGAAATAGAGATACCAAACTCATTGAGAAGAGCACGAACCCAAACAATCTAACGAGCAACAGAGGACATAGCATGATACTCTACTTCAGTGCTTGACTTAAAAATAGTATCCTGTTTTTTACTCTTCCATGATATTAATGATGACCTAAGAAATACACAATATCCTGTAGTAGAACGGCAAGTATCTGGATCACCTACTTAATCTGCACTTGCATATGCACTAAGATCTAAAGAAGATGTGGAGGCAAAGAATAATCCATGAATGGAAGTACCTCGAACATAACATAAAATGCGATGAACAGATAGATATGGTCGTCGAGGATCTAAAACAAATTGGCTCACAATATGAACATCATATGTGATATCTGGGCGAGTCATAGTGAGATAGATGAAGGAGCCAACAAGTTTGTGATACATCGTAGGCTCAAGAAGTGGATCTCCAACATGTGCAAAAAGTTTAATATTGAGTTCCATGGGTGTATCAACAACATTTGCATCATTCAATTGGGCACTGGAAACAAGATCAAGTGCATACTTCCATTGATGGATGTAAATACCATATTTAGAGCGAGAGATCTCAAGGCCAAGAAAACAAGATACTTCCTTAAGATCCTTCATTTGAAATTCTTCTTGCAATCGTAGTTTCACATCCTTAATGGAAGTGAAATAATTGTCAGAGATAGGAATATCATCAACGTATAATAAAATAATACAAATTCTATGCTTTGTGGTACAAATAAACATGGAGTGTTGATGTTTACTTTGAGTGATATGATTTGCCTCTAAAGCTATACTTTCCTCATTCATAACTGTACACCAGCATTGGAGGTTAGATTTCTGAGAATAAGAAGATAGCTCATGAAACAATAGATTAATAATGGTTGCAGGAGAACAAGCATGATATGGGCTAACCACATGCAAGTTAAGACTATAAGGTGAAACGGGCTTTCGAATTGACCACCGAAGGTGAACAGGGCCGGTAGAAGGATCAACAACTAGGGGTGATGCATGATCAATACTTGAGAAACGCAGCTCATCAGAGTTAGTTATTGAATGTGGTAATCCTTGATTTTCATGATATTGAGAAGGATGAATATCAAAACTAGGAAAAAAGGAAAACTCAAGTCCATGTATGGTTGAATCAGGGTGTGGAAATATGCACAAAAAATGTTACATGTCAGGATATTCTAATACGATTAGTAGAAGGATCAAAACAACAATATCCTTCTTGATTTGTTGGGTAACCTAAACATGCATTTGATAGATTTAGGTGAGAGTTTATCATGGGTAGAAGATGGTAAAAGCACAAAGCATGTGCACCCGAACACACGTCAATGGGAGTAATCAGGGGGTGTTTGAAAAACTTTTGAAATCGTGACACATTTGCAAATCGGTGTAGGAAGAAGATTAACAAAATAGACAACAGTAGACATCACTTCAGCTCAAATGTTCTTTGGGAATGAGAGCTAACAAGAAGAGAATGAGTGGTTTCAAGAATATGACGATGTTTTCTTTCAACAACTGCATTCTGTTATGGGGTATGAGGACATGAACGTTGATGAATAATACCATTTGTATGAAGATATGTTTGAAATTCATTGGATAGATACTCCCCCCCAGAATCAGACCTAAAAACTTTAATGTTTTTCTCAAATTGATTTTTTTATCATATTATGGAAGTCTTTAAAAATACTAAACGCATTTGATTTGTGTTTGAGAAAATAAATCCAATAAATCCAAGTATATTTAGAAAAATCATTTATAAACATCAAATAATAAGAAAATCCATTAATTGAAGGAACAAGAGTAGGGGCCTAAACATCAGAGTTAAAGAGAAATGATAGATACTTTTATTATTGCTATGAGGAAAAGGTTGAGCCAAGTGTTTTACCAACTTGAAACTCTCACAAACAATATTCTAATAAACTTTTCTGTGAGAGAAGACAGCAGGTAAAAGCCCAGAGTTTAAAAGAGAAAGCATTTTTTGAGGACGTGGGTGTCCTAACCTACAATGTCAAACATACAAAAGAGATTTTGATGGACTTATTTCATGAGGAGAAGGGGAAAGATGACAAACTGGTAAAGCTTGTGAAAGATGAGAAGAGCTTCATTGAAACTAATTGTAAAAAGCCGACCCTGCTTAGTGCCTCTCCCAATCACTTTCCCTGTTGCTAGATCCTGCACCACACAACCTTTATTTAAAAAAGAAACAAGGCACTTGTTATCAACTAACTGGGCAACAGATAAGAGACGATCGGATCCTTGTGGCTTTGATACCATATTAGATTAGAGAAGATGAAAAGCTAAGGAATATTCTCAATAGAGAAACAATCTTGATCAATTCTCATTAACAAGGAATGAAACCCTAAAAGGGTTTATAATACAAATTTTGTATAGACCACATTATCTCTACACAAATATATACTAACAATAAAGGACAACTAAAAATTATACATTTTTTTTTTATTTTGTATACACATTATTTGATGAGGCCTCCTGCTCCCTGACATGAGATCGCGACCCGCCACCTGCCTTCTAGTACCCCCGATCCCCTGTGTGCTTGGACCTCTGGTCACTCAAGGGCACGAGATGGTGACTAGGCTCTCGCTCAAGAGCATGGGGTAGGGGAAACTAAAATGACATGGCCTGCAATAGTGGCACTAGACCAGCACCCTACAATATGAGGGCATCCTACATGATCCCAAATGCATGGCTATAATGTGAGAACCCCATCTTAGCGCGCCTCTTCTCTTGCCTTAGTGCCCCCTGCAATTCAAAATAAAAGAAAAGTTAGGACGATGAACAAAAATATAAAATGCAACAAGGAAAGTGAGGAAGACAAGAGAAGAAGTTGCACCCTCTCACTTCTCAAATGCCTATAGACAGTCCGCCTCAAAGTGCTCAGCTTGTACTAAAAAATGCTCAACATCACGCTGAGCCATCTCTAGGATAACTGCTATGGAATCTGAGGAGTCGCTAAAAGAAAGGATGACTGCCTGAAGCAGTGCCTATCGAAGGCTCTGTAACTCCTTTCTAGTAGAATATCTCTTGCCCTCTGCCCAGGCCCAGGCTAGGGAACCGCACCAAATCCTATGATGCCTGTAACTCCCTGTGCACCTTTACCTCACGTGCCAGATCTGCCTGAGCCAACGCGTCTCCCTCAAACCTCTGATATCTCATGTGCTAGATCAGTCCACTGTGCATGAAAGGAGCAATGACACCTTGGTACTCATCATAAAAATGAATCTTGGGAATCGACAAAATCTTTATGGTAGGGAGGCCTGACTGATGAAATCCAAATTCACAGAGGACATGCCCTGGGATCAACGACATCCATGCAAATCAGGGGTGCAGTGGTGAGGAAAACGTCCATGGAATCTCTGACCACATGATGCTCATCGTCCTTGAGGCACTCGATTTATATAAGAGAAATGAATAAGTTTTGGTGGCCTTGCAGAGGTTTTCCAGCTGGGAAGAGAAGTTCCAGCGAGAAATCGAAAAGACAGGGAACGAACAGTCGTAGGAGGTGGACCGTCACAGGGAAGGCGAACGATTGTGCTTGGAAATTGTGCAACAATTGGGGAGGCAAAGGGATTTAGGCCTTGAAAGGAGGAGCCTTGGGAGGTGAAGAGATGCGAAAAACAAGGAGTCATCAGGAGGTGAACAGCCGCGGTGAAACACACGGTTGACGCTGACTTAAGACAGGCTACCGAGGCTAATAGAAGCACGATCAGTGCTGACACAGCCGGTGTTAATGGTTACAACGCTGACACAGCCGACGCTGATGGTTAGAAGCATAATCGGCGCTGATCCTTAAGAAAGACAGTCGGCGCTAGGAGTTGGGAGCACAGTCGACGCTGGTCTTTGGAGGAAACAGCCAGCGCAGCGCTGGCTTCAAACGGTGCTCATTAGCGCATGTGGCATGTGATGATGCGCACAGTGCCACTCGCATGTGGAAGTAAGTTAATGCGGGAATTGCTGCGCTTGGTGATGGCGCTGACATGGGTAGGCAAAGGGTGGTGACCAGTGGTAAGGCTCGGCTTGTGATGCTTTTTGGAAGCTAAGTGCTCCAGCACAATAGTGAAGTCCTTGTTGTTCTGTAGAAGGGCATACACTGTGAACAAGGTATGCTCTCCATCATAGGGTAGTTCCTTGCTAGAGAAGTCTACTTTGTATGTTTGGTGTACTCGTTAGATGAATTGAAGCTGACTCAAAAATGGTTGGCTCCTTCTTTTGGCCTATAACTGTCCTCCTATGGTGGCACTCGTCAGATGAATTGAAGCTGACTCTCCAAATGGCTTTGCTTCTTCTTCATGAAGAGGGTGCTTTTTTGGTGGGTTTGGTTCTTCTAGGAGAGCAATTCTTTCGTGGGTTTGCTTCTTTTGGGAGAGCAATTCTTCGGTGGGTTTCCTTCTTCTTCATGAGGAGAGGAATTCTTTTGGCCTGTAGCCATCCTCTTACTCTCAGATGCCAGAGACTTGTAACCTCTATAATAACAGGCTTTTTGGCTTGTAAATTGTAACTCGTTTTTACAGCAATAAAGAGTTAGACCTTGTTTGGACTATCTTGCTTGCATTGCATTGAGTCTCTTTTCTTGAATATACATTACGAATAGTATTTCTTTAGGTATCATCCATTGATAGGGGGCTTTGCCTCCTCTCCATCAGAATGTGATAATATGTAAGCTCCGTTTGACGAGACCTTTTTTACTATAAAGGGACCCTCCCACTTGGGTTCAAACTTCCCTTTTCGACGCCCATGCATAACAATCGGCCTTTTGACGGCTAGAACTAGATCTCCATGGGCGATTGAGCAGACCTTAGCTGACTTATCAAACGCCCTCTTCATTTTCCCTTGGTTGAGTTCAAGGTTCTGCTGAGCCTTTAGCCTCTTTTCGTCGAGCGCATCCAATTCTTGATACCGAAGTTTGACTCTCTCATCTTCGGTTAGTCCTTGATCTATAACGACACATAATGAAGGAATTTGAATTGTGAGGGGTAAAACTGCTTTACCCCCATAAACCAGAGAGTAAGGAGTAGAATCAATAGCATTTTGTGTAGTAGTACGATAAGCCCATAGTGCTTCGGGAAGCTTTTCGTGCCAGTTCTTCTTTTTCTTTGATACTGACTTTCTTAAAACATTACACAAAGTCTTATTGAAGGCCTCAGCTAAGTCGTTCACCCGAGGGTGATACATAGTCGAGTACCTCCATTCGAAACCAAACTGGTTAACCAAGCAATCAATGTGGTGACTGCTAAATTGAGGATAGTTGTCAGATATAATCTACTCGAGCACTCCGAACCGATATATGATGTGATGTTGAATGAAGTTGGCCACCGTTGTTTCAGGAACTTTCTTAAGGGGGACCCCTTCAGCCCACTTAGAGAAATAATATGTTCTAGCTAGAATAAAGACATGGCCCATTGCTGAAGGAGGGTCAATAGCCCCTACAATGTCCATACCCCATTATGAAAGGGCCATGATGCTATTGTAGGGTGTAAGGGCTCTGGAGGTTGGTGAAAAAGACTTGAATGTACTTGGCACACTTGACACTTCTTAGCATAGTTCAAGGAATCAGCAATCATCGAATGACAAAAAATACCCCAATCTGCGTATCTGTTCATAGAGCTTAGGACCGGATTGGTGTAGTCCACAAATGCTTGAGTGTACCTCTTTTAATACCTTATTTGCCTTGTGCACATCCACACATCTAAGATGAATACCGTCAAATGACCGTCTGAAGATATCTCCTTCAAGAAGAGTATATTTGGTAGGCATTCGACGTACGTTATTGCATTAGGCACGATCTTCAGGGAGCCTGCCATGTTTAGGAAACTAGTGATGGGCTCTCTCTATTCTTCTACCTGCTCAATTTCTAAGCACATGGGGTCGAAGAATTCTGGTTCTTGGTTTCGAACCTTAGCTCCTTGACTCCATGCCATTTCTTGTTCATTATTGATTACTTCTTTAGCTGATAGAAGTGCTCTAAATGGATAAGGAGGGCACTCAGGGAAGATGTTTCTCTCATCATCCGCGTCTACCTCTGTTCTTAGCTCATTGTGTCTCCATTCTACCACCTAGACAAGCGTGGGTCCTGATGAAGATAATTGAATTGTAGTGCCGAGTTTTGCAAGTGCGTCAGCTTGCGAGTTTAACCTCCTAGGGATGTAACTTAGGGATACATCCTCCAATTGGGCCATATATGAGTTTGTAGTATCGTGATAAGGCTTGAGAGTGTCTTTCCTCATGTCATAGATCCCTTTGATCTGTCATTAACTAACTCAGAGTCACCATGGATCTTGAGCTGCTCCAAGTCGAGGTCGACGGCTATCTCCAATCCGATTATAAGGGTCTGATATTCTGGCTCATTATGAGAACCGGCTTGAGCAAGAGAGAAAGAAAGTGGCAATACTTCTCCTTTTAGAGTCGGGAACACTACTCCGGCACCTCCTCGGTCTAATTGAAAGGCTCCGTCGAAGTATAATTCCCACGCATGAGCAAGGTCAGCACAGAACACTTCTTCATCAGGGAGGTCGCTCGATAACGAAGATTCCGTTGGTATAGGGTGTGCTGCAAGAAAATCAGCCAAGACCTGGCCTTTGATGGACTTCTGTGGTACATATGTGATGTCGAATTCCATCAGCAATAATGCCCACTTAGCAAGGCGTCCTGACAAGCATGGGCATGTCATAAGAATTCTACAAGATTTGCTTTTGATATAAGTTTCACTTCATGACCAAGCAAGTAGTGACAAAGCTTTTGTACTACGAAGATCAGAGCAAGGCACATCTTTTCTATAGGGGGATAATTCCTCTCGGCCCCTTGCATCCTGCGGCTGAGATAATATAGTGCCGTTTCTTTTCCCTCATCATTGTTCTACGCCAACAATGCCCCAAGTGACTCGTCTAGAGCAGTCACGTACAGGATGAGGGGTCTTCCCAACACTGGTGTAGAAAGGACTGGAGGATTGACCAAATACTACTTGATGTCGTCAAGGGCTGATTGACATGCTTCATCCCAAATGAATGGGGTATCTTTCTTTAACAGGTGCGTAAAAGGTTTACAGTGACCTGAGAGGTTTGAGATGAACCTGCGAATGTTCGCTAGCTGCCCTTGAAGAGAGTGCAGTTCTCACAGTGTAGTTGGCGATGACATTTCTTGGATCGCCTTGATCTTGACTAGCTCTACTTCAAGTCCTCGATGTCTGACAATGAACCTCATTTTCTCGAATACATGCCAAATGCGCATTTTAGCGGGTTCATTTTAAGTTGATGAAGGCATAATCGCTTGAATACCTTTTCAAGGTCTCTCATATGAGCATCCTTCTTGTCGAATTTTACCACCAAGTCATCTACATCACACTCCACCTCTTTGTGCATCATGCCTTTGAAGATGATCGTCATTGCTCTCTGGTATGTGGCACCAACATTCTTTAATACAAAAGTCATCATTGTATAACAGAAGACTTCTTTTGGAGTCAAGAACGCAGTGGCCTCCTCATCTTCGGGTGCCATCCGAATTTGATTATACACGGAGTATCCATCCATGAAGGGCAAGATCGGGCAGTGGGCCGTAGAGTCGATGAGCATCTCAGTGAATGGCAACGGAAAGTCATCCTTGGGACAAGCGGTATTGAGGTCGCAGAAGTCAATGCAAACCCTGATTTGGCCATTCTTCTTCTTGACTAGAACAACATTGCTAGCTATTTCGGGTACTTGACGTCACGAATGAAGCCTACTTGTCTGAGTGTAGTAACTTTGGCATCTATCTGCATCTCAAGGTTAGGCCTGAACCTTCTTGACTTCTAGTTGATAAGTTTGACAAATCGGATCAATGCCGAGATGGTGAATGACGACTTGAGGGTCTAAACCAGGCATCTCATGGTAATGCCAAGGAAAGATGCCTCGATTTGCTCGCAAGAAAGTAGTGAAATCTTCTTTCTTATAGATTCGCTGAAATAAAAGTGGGTCTAGGGTCGACTTCGTCTCCAAGATTTATTTCTATGAGCTCGTCCACTGTGGCTTGACCGTCTTCTTCCCACTCTATTCGAGCTTCCAGCAACTCTTCATCGTTGTTTTCAGAGGTCTTTTGGTTGACCTCAAGTGTATGATCCTGACATCACCTCTGATAGAGGTCCAGGGTAGATCATAATTTCTGCACCTTCCCCAGATTGAGGAACATAAGGATCTTCTGTAAATAAAGATTGTTTCTCAGGCTGCAGGAGTTCGACTTGGAGATTATAGGGAATCTGAGATTCAACAGTTGTAGCGCAAGAAGTGTCCCCGTACAAATCACACGGTCTTTGAACGGGTGTCTGCAATGTTTGCCCCACACTGGCTGGTACTACGTAGACTTGTACCATGTGGCAAGCTTCTTGAGAGTAGAAGCTTCGCCCTCTTGATTCTCTCAGTCTCTGCTCAAAGTCAGGCTCAGGGGGCCACTAGGGTTTCTTTGGCTTTGACTTTTTGTGCTTCTTTGAAGAAGGTGGCTCTGCCTTGGCTTTGGCTGCTAGGGCATCAGTAATTGTTAAGAATCCTGCTGCCTATGCCAGGGTCTTTCTCAATCATTTCTATTGCGTCTTACTTATGTTCATCCCTACAAATTCTCTGTTGAGTGCCTTGAAGTCGGGACATTTCAAGGTTGTACTTACGAGAGACATAGGAGAAGAAAGATGAGAAGTAGAAGAAGAGGAAGGAGAAGGGCTAGAAAGTGGGGGACTTTTACGGTCATTCCCCTCATCAGACCGATATAGGTGGCTTTTTACGTCATCATCAGGGTTGGACGTGTGCAGGGAATCATTTAGGTCTTACCCTTGCTTGGACCGCTGGGGAGTGCTTTTAATGTCATCACCCTCATTGGACATGCTTTGAGTAGAAGGTGGCGCAAGGACGTCCTCTTGATGAGAAGGAAGGAGGATCGTGCTAGGGATAAAATCCAGTAAGGTTGGCAGTGGGGGAAGGGGCCTGAGAAATTCCTGTTCAACTGGCGATTGAACCGTCTTGTTTCTCCGGTGAGCAGCCCTTAATGCTCGTCTCCTTCTGGTTTTTTGAGGTGGTGTTTGGTTTGTCTCGCTAAGCTTGTGAACAACCTTAGCTTGTTGAACTGCTTCTCGCCTCAAGGGCTTGAGTCTGCTTCGCTCGTGGTGGACTATCCATGGATGGGAAGTCAAGGGTTCAGCAGAGTTTGAATCATTGTTAGGAAGATCTTGTGCAGGGAGGTCCTCCTCTTGCACTAATGGAGCAGTGGCTTGGGGATCACTTACTGGAACGTCGTAAAACTCCTGACATTCCCGCATTTTTTTGCAAATATGTCATGAAAACTGGTGCATTCCCACAGGTAATGACCTATTATCTGGTGATACGGGCACCAACGGTCCTCAATCCCCGAACAAGGCATTGAGGTTGCCTTACAGGCTTCGGGGTGATCATGCCTTCATGAAGCATTATAACGAAAAAGGCATGAAGGATACTAAGGGCTTCGTCTTCTTCCTGGGTGGTTACTGCATGGGGGACTTCTGCTGCCCCGAAGGCCTTCTTTAAGTCTTTGAGCTTTATTTGGCCCTTCTGGATCAGGGCCTCGATAATATCTTTTAGCTTGTAATAGTCATCTATGGGATGATTGATCCTTCTATGATAAGCGCCATAATTCGCCTGAGTGTCAAGGCCAGCTTGCTCAGGGAACTTGGCTTTTGGAAGCTAAATCATATTCTGCTCCAATAATAATCGGAACAGTGCAGGGACCCATTCCTTCTCGAAGGGGTAGACCTTGTTCCTATGCCTGATGAAATAATCATCTCGATTAAGATTCACCGGCGGGGGTATTCGATTGAATGACTGTTGTTGCTTTCCTGCCTGAGGCATTATTTTTGCTGCGCTCACCCCTTTGGAGAGGTCCAAAGTTTGGGAGGGAGCCTTCTTTGGATCAGTGACCATGACAGCTGCACTAATTACTCCTTTCTGTTGGTTGCCCCATGTATTGTTTCGAGAGCTACCATTGGGCCATTTGTTCCTAGAGCTTGCAGGCTGTTGTCGTGACCCACCGTGGTGGCGTGATAGCCTTTCTATGCGGACTGATTTGGAGATCACCTTTGACATAGAAGTTAGATTAGAGGCCTTGACGTGTAGAGCAATTTCAGGTTGCATGTTGTGCACACAAGTTTGGACGGCTTCCTTCTAAGGTATAGGATTGGGATGGTGAGCGGCCAAATTTCTCCATCTTAATATGAAGCTCATCAGTATCTTGAGTGCTGCCTTGGAGGTGGGGGGGGGGGGTGTGCTGCCTTGGAGGTGCACCATTTGAGTGATGGGAATTAACCTCATGGTTAACTGATTTGCGTGCGGCGTCTATATGATGGATCTTTTCCACCATTGTGAGCACCATATTTTCGAATTTGTTCATGCTCTCTTCTTATGCGTCGCCAGGGTCGCTTACAACCATTATGCGGACTAATTCTTTATGGAGGTCAACATCAGTTGTAGCTAAAGGCTTGCGAACTTGACGGGTCGTGCACGGTAGATCGGTTAGTAGGGGGCTAGCGTGCCTCGACTGGACTTGACTCTTGTATGCCGATCATGTAAGGACAAGTTCTCGAGGGTAATGGGACCATGGTTGCTGAGTGGCTGGGTCATCATCTACAACACTAACCACAGTGCAGGGCTCATGGCCTTCTTCTTCAGGCTTTGTCATCTGAAGAGGGCAGAAGAGATTTCGGTGGCGAGGGTTATCAGAGCTGGTTGCCTCGACTGCCTTGGTCAGAATTTGCAGACCTCTATCATGCTTAGCTTTGAGGCTTTGATGGACCTTGTGCCAAAACTATGATAGGGACTGCAGCTGGTCAGCTCTTCTTGCACAAGAGAGAGCGGTCTCCATTAGGTGCAGCAAAGGATGAGGGCCAGGGACTGGGGCAATCTTGGGCCGGGGAGGATGAAGAACTTTATCTTCCATCAGGTCATTGGCCCGAGCTCTCTTGTGGGCTCCAGAGGCACGACCAAAATGACGAGGCTAGTTTAGGATGATACTCTTGGGGAAGGTCTTCGAGTACCAAGGCTGAAGATGCTTGCTCGAAGAAGTAAGAGCAGACAAGAGCAGGGTTGACTCATGATGAGGTATGAGTCGAGGACGAGGGGATGTCTGCGCTGGCGACGCGTGTGCACCCCTTGAAGAAGGATCATGGGGGAATTGATGGTTAGCTAGGGCTCGAGCAAGTGATCTGGCCTTAGGAGGCCGAGAATTGCGAGCAGGCATCTGTAAGAAAACAAGTGGAGACCTGCCCCTTACAGGGTGTGCTTTTGTGTGCTGAGTAAGTGGACGAGGAGGTCGTCTCCTGTGTACTCGGGTTGGCACAATGACGGCGTTGCCTCAAGTGGTGGGATGCATATGAGCAGCGTGTGCAGGACTTGGCCTTGGGAGGTCTGATTCTGGACATGGACTCGAGGTAACATAAGAGTTGCCCCGAGGTGTGGCTCGGGTGGGTGACCGAGGAGCCTTATGGTGTGAGTGAGAAGTGGAGGCCACAAGGCCTCTGCCTCAATGTGTCGATCCTTTAGGAATAGAGACTTGTGGTGGTGCAGGAATGCGGGGAGCAGTCTTGCGGTGACCCACAGAAGCAATGGCAAATTGCTTGCCTTTTGCAGAGAGGGACTGGGCAGCCTTCCGGCATACCTCAGTAGTATGACCGACAAGTGAGTTGTTGGTGGCTAGGTGCATGTTGTGTGTGGTAACAAATGTGCTGCCAAGGCAGGGTGCCTTGGCGAAGGTTCCACCAGAGCGAGGAGATGGGGAGTGAGGGACGTTCAAGTCCCTCCTCACACCGATCCAGATTAATACTTGGGAGCTTGACAAGGGGTCTTTGCTCAAAAGGATGGTTGGGAACCAAGTTGAAGGAACATGTTCCCTAGGGACACTCGCGAATGCGGGGATGAAGATTCTGGATGAATGGCTTATAGAACCCGCAAACCATAAGTGATGTGTGAATACGGTAAAAAGGAGAAACTAACCAAACAAGTACGATCTGATTAAGGTGTAGTAAGTTCCCAGTGGAGTCGCCAAGCTGGTTAGGTGCCTCGATCTCGCCCTTTGGATCTGGATGATCGGGCGGCATGCGTCTAGGGTTTTAGAGGAGACTAAGGACTTTTGAGATCGCTCTCTCGGGAACCTCATTCGAGAACAAGGGTAGGCATTACCAACCCATGAGAGAGGAACTTAAGGTGAGTTTGGGATTTACTCGGGCCAGCTCACCTGGGCACCCCCTTAGATTACGCAGAGAGTCTCCCAGTCATTAAACTGGTTCGGAATCACCTCCTTTGGCTTGTATTCTTATATTTTATGCAATCACATACATATGGAAAATGTTATAGGACAGGTGGGTCAACAGACCTCATCTTGCCTCTTTGGTGAATGTACACAAGCATGCACATTCATAAGAAGAAGAGAAGAATAAGAGAAGGAAGATGGGGAGAGAAGAATTTGACTAGGTGGGGAGATCAGCACAGTGACTAAGCTGGTAGGTAAATGGTCTAATGTGGCAGTAAAACGGGATCGGTAACTCAGACCGGCTCAACATAGTTACTTTTAGATGTCAATACCAATACTGATTAGCTAGACGCGATGGTTAGTCTGTCGTGGTAATAAAGTGGGCACATTAATTCTGGCACAACAACAATACGGCTAGATGACAGGGATACCATAAGAGGCTAATCTCAACCCCTCTTAGTTAAACGAAAGGATAACAGAAGGCACATAAATCATAGAGAGAGAATAAGAAGTAAGAGAATAAGAGGAGATGAGAAAGAAAGAGAGAAAGGGAAAGAAAGAAGGAGAACAGTGTGAGAAAAAAAAGAAGGAAGGAGAGAGGAGGGAGAAGGACACAGTCGGCACCAGGCGTCACCAACTGTGTTGGAAGAAGAAGAGAAAGAAGACACAGTCGGTGCTAGGCATCGCCATCTGTATTAGAAGAAGAAGAGAGAGAGGACACAGTTGGCGTTAGGTATCACCGATTGTGTTAGAGAGAGAGGGGGCATGAAGGACACAGTCGACACTAAGCATCACTGGCTGTGTTTTTTAAGAAGAGAGGAGAGACAAAGATATAGTCGGCACTAAGCATTATCGGTTGTGTTTTAAGAAGAGCGAAGAGAGAAATACCCTGTCGACACTAGGCATTATTGACTGTGATTTAAGAAGAGTGGAGAGTGAAAGACACAGTCGACGCTAGGCATTGCTAGCTGTGTTTTAAGAAGAGAAAAGAGAGAAAGATATAGTCAGCGTTAGGCGTTGCAGACTATTTTTTAAGAAGAAGAACATAAAGGAGAAAGGGATGAGAAGAAGATAGAGAAAGAAAGATAGAGACGAGAAGAAGAGAGAGAAAAAGAGATAGAGATGAGAAGAAGAGAGAGAAGGAGAGATAGAGACGAGAAGAAGAGAGAGAAAGAGAGATAGAGATGAGAACAAGAGAGGGAAAGAGAGAGAAAGTGGGGAGGAAAGAGAAAGAGGGAAGGAGAGAGAAAGTTACCTTATCAAATGGTACTTGCCTCACTCTCCAAGATGCACCCACGAGTTTAAGAAAAAATGAAGTCTTTATTGAATCTTTAAGAATGAACCCAAGGGAATTTTACAATTTGGCTTTACATGCTTATATAGAATTGGGCCCAAACGTGGGTGGATGCCCAAACACTAACTAGAACTGAAGATAATTATAATTTAATTGAATTAAAAAAAATTCTAAAAATGGGTGCAAAAGGACTGTTTTGCCCCTACCTAACAATGTGCAAAATTTTAGAGCAGTCCCTATTGTTGGCCGAGAACTTGCATGATCTTCTATGACTGATTCAGGGTTGTTCCATGCCCGTTTGATCGAAAGATGATTGTTTTCTTGTGGGGCTCGGCATGACGATCGATTTGAAACCAACTTCGAGCCATGAATCATGTTTTTAAGCCATGATCATGAAACTTGAAATTTTCTTGAATCTTGAAAACTTTGGATCGATTGTGTGCTTGTTTTCTTAATGTTTTTCTTCAATTTCTTCGCTGAATCCCACTAAGCATGCCATCACATTCACGTCGCAACAAACACAACTCGTTTTCGTGTCCGTATGAAGATTTTGTTGTCTTGAGTTTTTGGCCGAAACCTTGAAATCCGGTGGCCAGAATTTATAGCAACTTCGACGCCTCCATGTGTGAAATCTAACCATTCATCATATGCGGATTTTGGATCAGAGATAGCCACAAACCTCACACACATAATGCAATTGGATTTGTGTCGATCGGGTATGATAGAGCGATGATTTGGTCGCTTGAGTGAGGCATGCTGCTGTTGAAGTTTCTGCAAATTTCTTCACAGATCAACAACTTCTCTCTCATTTTTCTCCCTACTCGAGCATTGTCATAGAGGGTGTACCACATATCAAAATGCTCGTCTTGATGAGGCGAACATGTTCAAAAAATTTGAGAGCGATCCGAATTGGAAAAAGTGAGATATAGGCCCGAAAAGTCACTACCTATGACTGTAAAAACAACCACCTTTAATGGTGTTTTGGTGCGGGATGGCCACATGGAAATAGTGTGCGACCTACTCCTTTTGGTATTTTACCCCTAACTTTGTCCTAGAGTTCCCGATTAAGTCGAAACTTATCCCATAAGGGTTTTCGACCGTGTTAGATTTAATGACAGTAGTCCCATAGCTGTTTGACACACAAACACTATAGTTCTAGTTATGTGGTCCATTTTAGGGTGCTAGAGGCCGAATTTACCGAAATTATTTCTTTGTGTTCACTGCCTTAGACATGTTTGATCACCCATAAAACTTTGCAGGTGGCCTTTTGGAGTGCTGATAAAGATCTTGATCGATTTTGGGGCCATTATGAGACTGTCGAAATTTTCACTTTTTGTATGCTTTATTGATCTGCTTCCTCTTTATTCCTCATCGGGGACCAAGGTGCTAAAAAGTACGTTCAAACAGAGTCATGCTTCGACTCTTTGAAAAATAGCCTTTGACTCTGTTCTGGCTTATGTTTTGGACTGCTAGTTGTTAAATCTGTCTCGTATCCACACCGAGTTCTGTTGGTTCTTCCAAGTGCTTCTATACTTGTTGTTCAAGCAATCTGAGCATGGAGACAATTGCTTTTATTGGTCATGCCATGCATGTGAAGACTTAAAGATCCAACTCATTCATAATGCAACTTATTGTTCAAACTCCAGCTGCTTTGTGTCAAATTATCTTGAGTTTGAGAGGAGTGTTAGCGTATATATATCTCTTAATAAGATTAGGTGTATAGGATGATGATAAGATTAGTATCAATAACTGTTGGTGCCTCTCCATTACTGTTATTAGTTGTATATTTAAACGAGGTATTGTATATTCTTTATTAATCAATGAAGAGAGAGTTCTCTGCAGTGTTCTGAGTTTCTAATAGCGATATGCTTCCAGGCCCAGATCTACACCACAAAGGAGAATCCCTCAAAACAATAAAATAAAAGTGCATGGTGTAAAAAAATTAAAATGACAGGTTGGCTCGATTCTAAATACCTAGAGAAAGGTAGTGAATCTAGCGAAGTAACAGATCTCTCTTAAGCCATTCGACGCAGCCCTTAGAGAAGAAAAGCCAAGATGGCAGTACCCCAAACCACCTTGTGAAGAGAAGAAAGATCTCCAACCACCCAATTGCACGACAAGTGGGGTTGCACGACAAGTGGGGCCCCCCCTTCAAGGCATTCGGGAATAGAAGAGCCCTAAAGAGATCAATTAAAAATGGCATCAAGATCTGGCTCTCTTCATCTGTTAAAGGGCCACCACCCAGAGGGTCATATGAGGCTCTGAAGACCTTATGCTCCTCGTCCTCTACAGTTGGGGGTGCCTCCTCTTGCGCCATTGCCTTTGCTCTAGCTTGAACTCTCTTCCTAGCACTACCACTCGCACAGACCTCATCTCCATCATAAATCACTGCCAAAGGAGTGGGTGGTTAGGTGTCTCGATCTTGCCCTCAGGTCGGGTTAACCTAATGACGTGGCTTCGAGTTTGATATGGACCCGGGACCTGAGACTGCTCTCTCGTGAAACATGTAAGACACGAGTAAGATATGCAATCGGTGAGAGAGGAATTAAGGTGTGAGGTGGGACTTACCACACTTGGGTTCGTTACGCACTCAGGCTAACTCTCGTGGGCACCCTTTTAAATCACGTTGGAATGCCCCTCGGGTTTATGACCTGTTCGAAATCACCTCCTTTGACATATTTCTTCTTTTCTGGCAATCACTCGCAAGAAAAGGAAAACAGAAAATAACATGATCAAGTTCATATCAATTTGACATCCTTTCGGTGTCTCCTTGACAAAGGACTATCAATACATATTTTACAATAAAAGGGGGAGAGGATAAAAGGATTAGATAAAGAAAATACATTAGGAGGAAGAGAAAGAGAGAAAAGAAGACAGAGAGAGGAAAAGAGAGATGGAAAGACGTAGACGACGGCTTATTACCATTTACGAAGAGGGAAGAGAGAGAAAGAACACAGACAACAGCTTACTACTGTCTGTGAAGAGGGAAGAGAGAGAAAGAACACAGACGATGGCTTGCTACCATTTGTGAAGAGGGAAGAGAGAAGAATTACAGATGACTACCATCTGTGCAGAGGGAAGAGAGAAGAATTACAGATGGCTACCATCTGTGCAGAGGGAAGAGAGAGAAAGAACATAACTGACGACTTGTTGTCGTCTATGTGGTTGAAAGAGAAAGAAAGAATACATATGGCAGCTTGACTGCCATCTGTGAAAGGAGAGAAAAGAGAGGGAAAAGAGGAGAGGATACAGGGACGACAACTAGGCCCTCTAAAACGGGTTGGCCCATGTCACTGCTTTTGTGAGAGAAGAGAGAGAGATTACAGGAAATCAAGAAAGAAAGGAAAGAAGAAGAGAGGAGAAAGAGGAAAGAAGAGAGAAGAAAGAGGAAAGAAGGGAGGAGAAAGAGGAAAGAAGAGAGGAAGAAAAGAAACGAAGGAGAAGAGAGAGAGCAAAGAAAAGAGAAGGAAAGGAAAAAAGATAAGGAGAAAGGAAAAAAGAGAGGAAGAAAGGAAAGAAGAGAGAGAAAGAGAAGAGAGAGAAAGAGAAGAGAGAGAGAAGAGAACACTGACGATGGCATGACTGTCGTCTGTGAAGAGGGGAGAGAGAAGGAACACAGATGGAGGCTTGACAACCATCTATGAAAAAGGGAGAGAGAAAAAGAACACAAACGGTGGCTTGACTGCTGTCTGTAAAGAGGGGATAAAGAGAAAAACCACAGACGATTGCTTGACTACCGTTTGTGAAGAGGGAAGAGAGAGAAAGAACATAGATGGTGGCTTGACTGCCGTCTGTGAAAGTAGAGAAAAGAAAGAGAGAGAAAAAAGAAAAGACAACACAAGGATGGCAATGAGGCCCGCCAAAATGGCCCACATCACTGCCCCTGTGAGAGGAGAGAGACAAAGAGATTACAGGAACCCCGACGAGGCCTACAAAAAAGGGTAGGCCCCCATCGGTACCCCTGTGCAAAGGGAGAGACAGAGAGAGAATAGATAAGAGAGAAAGAGAAGAGAAATGAGAGAAAGAAAGAAGAGAGAGAAAGAAGAGAGGAGAAGAGAGAGGAGAAGAGAGAGGAGAAGAGCGAGAAAGAAGAGAGAAAAATAAGAGAGAAAGAAAAGAGAGAAAGAAGAGAGAGAAAAGAGAAAGTTAGAAGAGAGAGGAGAAGAGAGAGAAAGATAAGAGATAGAAAGATAAAGGAGAATGAAAAGACAGAGAGAGAAAGAGAAGTGACAGAAACACAAACGGTAACTTACTGCCATCTTTGAAGAGAGCGAAAGAGAGAATTGACATAGAAAGCAGTTGATGCTGCCATCTGTTTCAGAGAGAGAAAAGATTGAAAGAGAAAAAGAAGAGAAAGTGAAGAGAGAAAAAGGGAAGAGAGAGAGCGAGAAAGAGAAGATAGAGAAATAGAGAAAGAAGAGAGAGAAGGAGAAGAGAGAGAAAAGGAGAGCGAGGAGAGAAAAAGTTGTTTAAATGCATTTTTCAGTAGCTTGGTCCCTGATGCGAAACTAAGAGGAAGCAGGTCAATAAAGCCTACAAAATAGTAAAATTTTTGACAGTCTCAGAATGGTCACAAAATTTCTCAAGATCTTCACTAGCACTCTAAAAGGAAACTTGCCAAGTTTTATCGCGATCAGATATGTCTAAGGCAGTGAACACAAAGGACAATTTCAGAAAATTGGTCTCTAGCACCTTGAAATGGACCCTGTAACTAGAACGATATTTTTTGTACGTCAAACAGCTGTGGGACCACCTCCATTAGAACCGACAAGGTCGAAAACCCCATATGGTTTACATTTCGGCTTAATCGGGCACTCTAGGACAAAGTTATGGGAAAAATATCGAAAAAGGGTTGGCCGCACACTATTTTCATGTGGCCACCCTGCACCAAAACACCATTAAAGGTGGCTATTTTTATAGTCACGGGTAATGAATTTTGAGGCTTACATCTCACTTGTTCCAAGTCAGATCGCACTCAAATTTTGTGTGCCTGTTCGTCTCATCAAGATGAGCGTTTTGATAGGTGGTGCACCTCGTGACGATGCCCGAGCAAGCAAATAAACTAGAAAGAAGTTGCTGATCCGTGCAGAAAATTCAGTAGCAGCATGCCTCACTCGAGTAGCCAAATCATGACGCTCGCGTACCCGATCGACACGAAACCAACTACATTATGTGTGTAAGGTCTGAGGCTATCTCTGGTCCAAACATCGTATATGATGAACGATTGGATTTTACACATAGAGGCGTCGAAGCTGCTATAAATTTTGATTATCGGATTTCAAGATTTCGACAAAAAGCTCACGACGAAAAAATCTTCATGTAGACATAAAAATGAGCCGTGCTTGTTACAACGTGATCATGGTGGCATGCTCAGTGTGATTCAGCAAAGGAACGGATGAAAAAACATCAAGGAACGAGCTCACTATCAATCCGAAGTTTTTAGGATTCATCCAAAATTCAAGTCTCATGATCATACTAAAAAACATGATTCATGGCTCGAAGTGGGTATCAAATGGATCGCCATGCTGAGCCCTACAAGAAAACGATCATATTTCGATCAAATGAGCATCAGAGCAACCTAGACCAGTCATGGAAGATCACGCAAGTTCTCGAGCAGCAATAGGGATTGTTCTCACATTGTTAGGCAGGGGCAAAACAATCCTTTTGCACTCATTTTTAAAATATATTTTAATTCAATTAAATTGTAATTATCTTAGATTTTAGGTAGTTTTTGGGCATCCACTCATGTTTGGGCCCAATTCTATATAAACATGCAAAGCCAAATTGTAGAAACGTTTTTTGTCATTGCTTCAACCAATCAATAAAATTTCGATTTTTGCTTGAGTTTGTGAGTGCATCTTGCAGAGAGAGAGAGAGGAGAGAGATGAAAAGGGTAAGTACCCCTCGGTAAGGTAACTTTCTCTCTCCTTCCTTCTTTCTCTTCATCTCATCTATCTCTCTTTCTCTCTCTTCTTCTCATCTCTATCTTTATTTCTCTCTCTTCTTTTCATCTCTATATCTCTTTCTCTCTCTTCTTCTCATCTCTATCTCTTTCTCTCTCTTCTTCTCATCTCTATCCCTCTCTTTCCTCTCTTCCTAACACAGCCGGCGATGCTGGTGCCACCTGTGTCCTTCTCTCGCCTTTCTTTACAACCCAGCCGGCAATGCCAGCTCTTCCTGTATCCGTCTCTCTCTTTCCCTCTCTTCCTAACATAGCCAGCGATGCTAGTGCTGCCTATATCCTTCTCTCTCATCTCTTTAAAACCCAGTCGATGATTCTAACGCCTCCTGTGTCCCTCTCTCTCTTTCTTCTCTTCCTAACACAGCCAATGAGGCCAACGTTGCTTGTGTTCTCTGTCTCCTCTTTATCCAACACAACCGACAAAGCTTAACGCCGCCTGTGTCCTCTCCCTCTCATCTTAACACGGCTGGTGATGCTTAGTGTCGCTTATGTCCTATCTCTCCTTTTTTATTGAGCCAGCTGGCGATGCTTAGCTTCCCCTGCGTCTCCTCATGCTTATTCTCCCGCCATAGCCGATGGAGGCCTAGCACCGCCTGTGTCTCCTTCTTTCTCTCTCTTCTGTCACACTAACCGAAGCACATTACCGCTTGTGCTTTCACCTTCTTCCCCCCTACTCGTCATGGTCGGTGCGGACATGTCGCCGACTAAGTTTCTCTCTCCTCTTGTTGTTGTCCGTCTTTGCTCCTTCCTTCTCTCTTCACTCACACTCTTCCTCTCGTTTCTATCTCTTCCTCTCCTTCTTTTTATTCTCTTTTTCTCTTATCCTGCTTCTTATTCTTTCTCTATGATCTCCATTCTTTATGTTATTCTTTCGTTTTATTAAGAGGGGTCGAGATTAACCTTTCATGGAAGTCTTGTTTGGTTAGGTGCCTCGATCTCGCCCTCTAGATCTGGATGATCTGGCGGCTCGTATCTTGGGTTTCTGGCGTACTCTAGATTTGAGATTGCTCTTTCAGAACATTGCTCGAGAGCAAGGGCAGGTATAACAACCGATGAGAGAGGAATTGAAGGTGGGACTCACTTGGGCTGGCTCGGGTGGGCACCCTCTTAGATCATGAAGAAAGCCCCCCAGCTGCTTTAACTGGTTCGAAATCGCCTCCCTTGATGTACAATCCTCTTGCTTTCTGCACAACACTTATATGGTTAATTTGTAAGACAAGTGGGTTAGAAAGACCCACCCTTGTCTAAGCGCAATGAATGTTCATAGAAGAGGGCGATGAAGCGTAAGCTTCAAATAAAGATAGAGAAGGGAAGAAAAACTCGACGAAGAGTAGAGACTAGAATAGCGACCTGGAAGTCATCGACTCGGAGTGGTAGCAAGATGGGCATGGTTCTCAAGACCAGCACGACAGCAATACTACTCGAAACCGAGACTGATATGGTGGTGCTAGGCTAAGTCTACCCTCAATCAAGTGAGAAGAGAAAAGAGAATGAAAAGAAAACATGAGACGATAGAGAGATGGGGTCCCAACGGCGCTAGACGTTGCCACTCATGACTGTGGAATAGTAGTGTCGTGGCCCTTGGGTGGTGCTCGACACTACTGCTCATGGCTAGAGAGTGAGAAATGAACTACAGACGGCACTAGGCATCGTCGTTGGCCACAAAAGGAGACAACATGCTCCCACGCGGGCAGTGATAGTCTTTGATGAAGCACACAACGATAGTCCTTCGTAAAGCAAGTGACGGTAATCCTCACGAGGCACACGATGGGATGACAGTAGGCGTGGGATGCCTGGAGGATGACGATAAGCATCAAATACACAAAGGAAGCTTGCAAACAGTAGTTGATGTTGCCGAGGTCTTTAGTGGGCGGTGAAGGTTATCGCCGTCTACTATATACACGCGACAGGGAAGGACCCTTGTGGGCGGCAACAAGTTCTGCTGTCTGGGTTCTTCACTAAGACATCGAAGCTACATTTATGGACGACGATAGGTAGCGCTGTCTACAAGCCTCATTAGAAGAGGGAGATAGAAGAACAGAAGGAGAAGGAGACTCACACATGGCACTGCCATCACCATGTGCGACCTGTGTAACTTCAGGGGAGGCATGCACGGCACTGCCACTACCGTGCATGACCCCTGCGAGGAACTCAGACGGAGGAGGGGGGGAAGAGAGGAAAGAAGAGAAAGAAGAAGAAAAAGAAAAGAAGAAACCTAAGGGTACCGATCAAAAGTATCTCTCACCTCAGTCTCTCTCTCAAACATGACTCAACAATGAGAAGAAAGAGAAACTTGTATTAAGTAAAAACTCTCTTTTGTGAAAGGTTGAGTCCTCTGGTAAGTACAATGCTGGTACGTATATATGGGTGGATGATCAAAAGTAACCTTAATTGTTGGAAATTAAGATTAAATTGAATTAAAATAATTAGAAAATAAGGTGTAAAATGATAGATTTGGCCCCTCTTAACAATTCGTAGAATTTCATAACAGTCTCTGTGTTGCCCTAGAACTTACGTAATCTTGCATGGATGATCCGGGGTTGTTCTGATGCCCGGTTGATCGTAAGATGATTGTTTTCTTGTAGGGCTCGGCATGGCGATCGATTTGATTCCAATTTCAAGCCATGGATCATGTTTTAAGTGCACGGTGACTTGAAATTTGAATGGATCTTGAACTTCGGATCGATAGTGTACTCGTTCCTTGATGTTTTTTGGTGATTTCTTCACTGAATTATACTGAGCATGTCGTTACGATCGCGGGGTAACAAACGGAGCTTGATTTTGTGCCTGAACGAAGATTTTGCAACTTTAGAATTTTGGTTAGAATCTGGAATTCCGATGACATAATTTGCAGTCGCTTTGTCTGCTTTGTGTGTAAATTCGACCGTTCATCACGTATGCTATTCGGGTCAGTGATAGCTCGAGACCTTACGCACATGATGGAGTTGGTCTTGCTATGATCGGGTCGCGAGCGGCGTGATCTGGCTGCTCGAGCGAGGCACGATGCTGCTGAATTTCCTGCACTTTCTTCACAGATCAACAAATTCTCTCTAGCTTTTCTTTTCGCTCGGGTGTCGTCACGAGGCGTGCCACATATCGAATCGCTCGTCTTGACTAGACGAAGATGTTCACTAAATTTGAGCATGATTAGTCTTGGGACGGGAGAGATATGAGTGTCAAATGTCACTGGTTGTGACTGTCCTTTCCATGAAGTGGAGTTGCAGGGTGGCCGCAGAAGATTAGCGTGGGGCCCCACCTGTTTCACTCTTTGGCCTATACTTCTTATTGGAGTGTCCGTTCGAGCTAAAATTTTACTTGTGGGGGTTTTTGACCATGACAGATCCAATGGTTGTGGTCTCACAGTGATTTGAGATACTAAAAATGTAGCTCTAGTTATAGGAGCCATTTCAAGGTGCTAGAGGTCGATTATGCTGGAACTGTTTCTCAGTCTGCACCACCTTAGACATGTCCGACTATGACAAAACTTGGCAAAAGACTTTTGAGATACCTTATGAAGATCTTGGTCAATTTCAGGGCTATTATGAGACTGTCGAAATTTCCACTATTTGCTAGAATTTATTGAGTGGGGGCCCCATGTTGATGAAAAATACCTTCCAACATTATCGTCTAACTGTAATGTTGTTGTGTCAGAATTACTGTGTCGGCTTTATTGCCATGACTGACTAACCATCATGTCTAGCTAGTTAGTATTGGTGTTGACGTTTAGTAGCAATTCTATTGAGCCGATCTAAGTCACCGAGCCCATTTTATTGCCACGTCAGGCCAATTACCTACCAGCTTAGTCAATGTGTTGATCTCCTCACCTGGTCAAATTCTTCTCTCCCCCATCTTTCTTCTCTCATTAATTATTCTCTTCTTCTTTTTGACTGTGCGCACTTGTGTATGTTCACTCGAAGGCAAGGTGAGGTTTGTTAACCCACCTGTCTTATAACATTTGCCATACATATGTGATTGCAGAAAACATGAGAATACAAGCCAAGGGAGGTGATTCTGAACCAGTTTTACTACTGAGGGGATTTCTTCATGATCTAAGAGAGCGCCCAGGCGAGTCAGCCCGAGTAGGTCTTAAACCCACCTTAAATTCCTCTCTCATCGGTTGGTAATACCTTCCCTTGTTCTTGAACGAGGTTCTTGAGAGAGTAATCTCAAAAAGTCCCTGGTCTCGCTAAAACTCGAGACGAGTGCCACTTGATCATCCTGATCTAGAGGGTAAGATCGAGGCACCTAACCAAAAGTTAGTATTACTATACTATAATAGTAATACTATATTAGAGTAGTACGGCTATACTACTATACTACTACTATAATAGTAATACTATACTATAGAAGTACTACAATACTATAGTAGTACTACTATACTATAATAGTACTACTATACTATAGTAGTACTACTCTACTACTAGTACTATAGTAGTACTATTGTATAGTAGTAATATTATACTATTATAGTACTACTATACTATAGTAGTACTACTATACTATAGTAGTATAGTAGTACTACTATAGTATAGTATTACTACTGTAGTACTAGTATAGTAGTACTATACTATAGTAGTACTACTATACTAGTATAGTAGTACTATAGTAGTATAGGGGTACTCATTCAAATTTTCTCTCTCCTCTCTCTCTCCAAGGCGTGACCCAAGGCTCAAGCAAAAAGGAATTTTTTATTCATCCAAAAGGGGTCCTTTACATGTAGACGATATGTTCTTTATATATAAGTGGGACCTAAACATGGGTGGATGATCAATTTTAAACCTAATTGTTGAAAATTAAGCTTTAAAAGAGTTAGAGAAAATCTAAGAAAATCGGGCCAAATGATGATTTTGCCTCTACACTGATAATCCGGGTAATTCCAAATTAATCCTTGTAATGGCCGTTCAATTGTGCGAACTTTCTATGGCTAATTCGGGGCTTTTTTGGTTACCATCCGACCGAAAGATTACTATTTTCTTGATGAGCTAGAGAAGATGATCATTTTGGTACCAATTTTGGGCCATGGATCTGAGTTTTGAATCATGATCATGACGTGGAAAAACATGGAAAAATGTGCAATCTTGATTTTAAGATTTAGTGCGTTTCTCAGTGTTTTTCACTGATTTCTTGGCTTTAGCTTGACGAACAATTTCTCACAATTGTTTTGCAAAAAGAATGGGTCGATTTGCTGCCCGGAAGACCATTTACCAAATTACGAAACTTTGGCCGGAGTTTAGATTCCGGTATTGCAGAAATTTCAGACTTTGGTCGGCGTCCATCACGTGTGAGGTTTGGCTCAAATGAAGCCTCTGACCTTGTGCTCATAATGGGTCTGGTTTAAGGTCGATCCGACGCGCGAGCACTGTGATATGGGAGTTTGATTGGCGAGATGCGTGGCTGAAATTTCCCCTGCAAATTTTGGGTTTTTCCGACAAATTTCTCTCTTTGATTTCTCCCAATTCGGGCCATGTCACTGTGCGTGCCGCATATCAAATCGATCGGGTCGACGAGACGAAAATGCTCTCAAAATTTGGGCTCGATCTGACTCGAGATGAGGAAGATATGACCTTGTGAAGTTTGCCCTCGAATTGGTGATGCACAGTTTCCATAAATCGAAATTGGTTAGCCAAGGGCGCACCGTAATAGTGTATAGCCTACCCATTTTGGGTAATTTGACCTTAACTTGCTCCAAAAAAGTCCAAACGTGCCGAAAACTGGTACTCGAGGGTTTTCAGCTGTTTTGCATCCAATGTCGATGGTTTGGAGACCATCTAACTCTCCAATAATGGTGTTGTAGTTCAAAGTCCATTTTCAACATGATAGAGGCAAGATTTTCCAAATCTATTTTGACGTCTACACTGCCTAAAACCCGTCGGATTGCGACGAAATTTAGCAAGTGTTCTTAGGAGACCCTTAGCCACATTCTTGCTCTTTCTCAGGCCATTATGAGATTGTTCAATGTTTATTATCCTACGGCTTTCGTAGTCCACAACCATTTTGGTACCTGTGGACCTACGTCGCGAACTACTTTCTCCTTATTCGCACAAGGGATACAAGTGATGGAAAATGACCTCAAACAACTTACCCTGCCGAATGTTGTGCTTCAAGAGAAGTGAGAAGTGCAACATTCAGAACAAAATTGTTCTTTCGACTTTAGTTTTCTTCTAGGTCACCAGATCACACAAACATCAAAGGGATACTTGTGCAAAGCTTCTTCCCGTAGGGGTGACTAAGGCACTCAGACAGCTGATGGTTTTGTTGGCTTACCCCAGACGTGGAGACTTTTAAGGGATGTGTTTTAAGTCCTCACCCATGTTGGCTGTTTAAGATGCGTTTAAAGTCTTCACCCTCATCAGACTTGTTGATGGCATTGTTTGCTGCTACACCAGGTTTGCTTTGACAAGCAGGGTACCTCTGTGGGCCCCATCTTGTCGAGATTAGTCAGGAGTTTTTGGTGGCATACCCCGAATGTCTGGTTCGATCAGGGAGGGGTTTTGGCTAGGCGGCCTCGGCTGGCTTTACCCTGGTTGCTGTAGGCAGGTATTGACCTGATTTGACATTTGCTTGCCTGTGTGGGATTTGGAGGGATGATTTTAACATTTTCACCCCTTTGGATGTATGGAAAAATGATTTGTTTTTGGGTCTCGATAACAGGATAGTCTGCTACTGAGGATATTTTCTTGAAATGCTGGCTGAAGCGGCTTATGGTGGCGGATGGTGTATCAACCTGCTTATTGGTCCGGGCACCCTTTTGAGTTTTTGCTTGGATAGGGGAAGTGGTGCCGTAGAGACAGTTTTCACCAACCTCATTTTTATTCAGGCTATTTTGCCCATGACCTGATGGCCATGTCTGCCTTCTTTCCATTTTTACGCTTATTACCCTTTTAGGTTTTCACCGTGCCCAGTTTTTATTTACGGAACACTCTTACTCATGATTTTGTGATCATGCCCATCCTTCGTTTTACTCATGGCGTTCCCCTTTTCGAATTTACACCATGCCCCTTTTTTTTTTTTATGTGGGGGTGTGTTTAAGGTTATGCCTCCAGGACCTGGGGCAAAGCAGTTTAACATCATGCGGCCAATACGTGCACTATAGTTTAAGGTCATACAACTGGAATGTGACGAAGATGGATGGCGGTCTGTGGAGGCCATAGGATCAGTATGGTGGTTGTTTGACTCACTTGGGGGAGATGGCACGTGACTATATGTGAATGATGGATTGCGTTTATATGAAAGGCGGATAAGGGGTGACCCACTAACTGTCGGTGAATATGGATGATGGAATGGCTCACTGTGGTTTCTTGAGTGTGGGTTCGAGTCACTGCGGAGTGTGGCGAGTTCACAAAGGGTAATGGAGATGGACTCGGTGGGAAGAAAATGAAGGTGGTAAAAATATATATGGAGGCATGTTTAAGGTCATGGCATCGGGACCTGGGCAAAGCAGTTTAGTGTCAAGCGACCGGGACGTGCACTATAGTTTATAGTCATACAGCTGGACCATTGTGCGAAGCAGTTTAACATCATGCAACTTAGACGTGCACTATAGTTTTAGGGTCATACAGCTGGACTATTGTGCGAAGCAGTTTAATGTCGTGCGGCCAAGATGTGCACTATAGTTTAGGGTCATACAATTGGACAATTGTGCAAAGTAGTTTAACATCATGCGGCGAGGACATGCACTATAGTTTAGGGTCATACAGCTAGACCGTTGTGCGAAGTAGTTCACCGTCATGCGGCTAGGACGTGCACTATAGTTTAGGGTCATACAGCTAGACCATTGTACAAAGCAGTTTAACGTCATGCGGCCAAGATGTGCACTATAGTTTAGGGTCATACAGCTGAACCGTGATGGGAGTTGCCATGTATGCGGGTCGCCAAATGAGGGGTGGACTCATTGAGATATGGGAAATGAACTTGTGGATGGTGGTTTGACTCACTGGGGATGAAATGGCAGGGACCATTCATGGGCATGGGTTCAGATGGTGAGGGTGACTCAGTGAGGGATGATAGGCGGAAGCGGGGTCATGGGGATTAGAAAGTGGGTATGACTCTCTAGGGATGTCCAGGTGATGAGGGTCGAACCTTGCCGATGCGCACACGAATGGGTCAGCTAGGGAATACATGCGCACAGGCGCATGAAAAGGGAGTGTGCGCCATGGAAGAACGGCCATTCAAGGATCACCCCCTACAGTCACAACGGCTTGAGCAATCTTATTGAACCTTCACGACAGCTTAAACGCACTCGTGCGGTAGAATACACGCATGGCAGCGAGAGCACCCACGGTGATGAGCACGTAGGGCACTGTACATACACAGTGGTGATACATGCACGATGGCCAACACTCATGGCAGTTGCATGAGGAAGACAAAACACTAGCGGCGGCTAATCATAGAGACAATCACACCCGATGGCTTCATGGTACTGTGAACAGTCACGGTGTCTTGAGCGTTCATGGTGGGGAACACGCAATGTGGTTGCATGGGGAAGATGAGACGCTCGCAACAGAAGCTGAATAGTTTCATCCGGGTCTTGGACTTGGGTTGGCTCAACTTGGCTTAGTCCACTGCAGCTTGATATCTTCAATGCCCTGAGCTTCTCAAAATGCCCTAGGTTTCTTAATGAAATGGCACACAAGTTCATGTAAACTTGTGTGTCATTTTCTTTTTAGGTGGGCCAAGATTGGAAATGGCCGGTTATAAAAAGGGGGGTAAAACCCTTTTCACTTTTTACCTTAAGTGTTTTTTTGTGAGTAGCTTGAGGAATTCGGCAAAAGGACGGAGTCCCAGGGAGGGTGTGAAGACAGTTACAGGAGAGAGAAGAAGGGGGAAGTCCTGGTGGTTGTAGGGAGGAGTCACCGGCAGGTCATAAGGATTTCGATGGTGAGTAGGGGAGGTTTTGGCTGGTCCAGTGTACTTCGGTGAGGGCAGTTGAGGCTTTAGGAGTTCTGGCAAGTTGCGAGTGTGTGGACTTGCGACGTTTTTCCTGTGGTCTTGGGGTTTCTTTGGTGACCACCAGTGGTTTTTGGTGGTTACAAGGATCCTGTCTGTGGTTTCCTGGAGAGGCATTCACAAAAGAGACGAAGGGTCGCAAGACCGTTAGATTATTACACACACATGTATGGGAGACATGCATGCTGTGAGGTGTCGTGCAGGACAGCCGAGAAGGAGACGTTAGCAAGAGCACATGTGCAGAGTTTTTGACACGTGCGACGGGCTTTGAAGTGTGGTGCGGTGGCTGAATTCGTTTAGCGAATTACACGCACAACGACTTGTACATGCATAACAGAGTTCACGAGCGGCGGTTAAAAATACACGCACAACGGATTTGAACATGCATAACAGAGTTCACGCGCGACGGTTGAAAATACACGCATAGTGGCTTTGAACGTGAATAGCAGAGTTCTCGCATGGCGGTTGAAAAATACACACACGATGTCTTGAACGTGCATAGCAGAGTTCACATGCGGCAGCCGGAAGATTTTGTAGAATGTTAGGTATTTCAAGGAAGAATCAGCCCAAGGCCTAAGAGCTAGAGACTGGCCCTTTCACAAGAGCCAGTTTGGTCAGGGGGGACCCAATCTGGTTTGTACAGACTTCGTGCGAGCCATAGTGGCCTCTTATCATTACTTATGCTAATGAGTCTGCTTGTTTTTGTGTCAATGAAGACGCTGATGGGAATCCTTGAGCAAAAGAGGATGGGGTCCTCTCTTCCATTCCTTGCATAGGGGAATAGCCTCAAGCGAGAATCTGCCCACCCTTGGGAAAAGAATGCTGGAGACCCAGGGATTGGTATGGTCTTATGCGGGGCTTCGGATGCAAGGGGAACATCAATTCCTGCCAGGATACACCCCTTGGACCTTGGAGGTGCTGCGATCATACGTGAGGATTTTGAAAGTCTCTTCCCTGGTGGCGGCAGTCCAATGCTCAGCAGGGTACTTCGATTGATGCCCAAACACCATAAAGGCACTATTAGAGACCTGGAGTCACGCCAGTAATACGTGGCTCTTCAGTTATGGCGAAGCAGGGATTTCTTTGCTGGACTTTCACTTTGTGGGTGGCCTACCATTGACGGGGGCCATTTATGACAAATTGGTGCCGAAGAACTCAGTCATTTTTGGTGGAGCATCCCTGGGACGTGAAGCACCTCCTTCTGGTCTCAGGGAGATATTTGAAGCATACCAGTCTCTGCACTCACAATCTGGTGACAACCCTGTATCTTTTTCCCAATGGGTAAAATATTTCTTTGGGGAGCAATCTAATGCTGCAGAGCCGGCCTACTCAGTTATGGGTGGGAAGGGCAAGGAGATATTGGAAAGTACCCCTCCCATCTATGTGTGCAAGTCAGTGGATGACTATTTTTATCTGGCCGCCTATTTGGTCTTGTTCCTTTTCAAGTTCGCCTTGCCAGGTGAACAAGACATAATTCGTCTTGGCTGATTTTTCATGGCCTGTCATATGGCAGGTGGGCATCAATATGCTCTCGCATAGCCAGTCTTATGCAGTATTTACCATGGGTTGGGAGCAATATCCAGAGGGAAACCTCTCAAGGGCGCAAGTCGATCCGGTGAAACTCCACCAAGGAACTTTAAGACACCCTTCCTGGCTCATTATGTATTTGGATGGCTCTCGACATATTTCCCGGGCACATATACTAAGAATGCTGTCCTGGAGGAGACTATGTGCCCCCAGCTTGTGAAAATTGCAAGGCAAACGACCATCTTCCGCACTTCTGATCATGCACACAATTTATTTGGTGATGACTCTTTCTTCATGGGCCACCTCCGATTCCCATTGGGGGTTATATCGATCATGCCTTTATTGATGAGCTGGGCAAGAACCTTGATGGTGCCTCCACAGGAATGCATGAGTTCATGTTTCTTTTGAGTGTGAGAGGCAGTATCTTGCCTTACAGAACTGCTCACGGTGCCAAACTTGAAGGGTATTACCCCCATCGATTTGCACGGCAACATGGACTGGACCAGGGGTGTCCCTTCTTAATTTTGTTTGAGAAGCATCATGGGCAGGTTAATGCTCAAAAGCATAAGGAGGCGTTGGGGACTCGTCGTGAGTCATGGAAGCCTGTCCATATCCACACTGCTTGGGCAACGTTTTTGGAGTCCATTGAGGTGAACAAATTCATGGTATCCCATTTTAGCAGAGTGGGTCGTGCTACTGAGGCATACCAGCGATAGTGGAGAACCATTGCTCATAGTTACTGGGAGGCTAACCATACTTGAAAGAAGGTAAACAGTAGCGCGCGTCAAGACACTAAGCAAGGGAGACATTTTGAGCCTCTTGTCTTTAGGGAGCTGTTTGAACTGGACTACCCCAAGGATTGAAAACAGCTAGGGGTGCCCCGAGAGATAGCAGCAGATGAGGCCTTTCTTCGAATGCTTGCCTTGAGGGAGAAGACAGGAAGACTTTTTGATGACCTCTGTTCTATCTTTGAGTGGAGCGAGGGTCGAAAGGTTCATGTCATGGAGGGGCAACCAGTGCAAGACATGAATGCCCTGATTGGAAGTGGTCCCCGTAGTGCTCCATGGATTAAGCTGGGTTGGTCTTCAGAAGAGCCTGGACCTGCCGAGGAAGGGAAGAAGAAAAGGAAAAGACTTGCACGTCTAGTATCTTCAGAGTCCAAGTCCGACTCTGAGTCTCCTTTAAGGCGAAAGAGTGCTAGGCCGGCACAATCACCTCCAAGGGCTCAGCCAGAGGTTCCTACTCGATTTGAAGCTAATGATACGCTTGTTGCTGCCGCTGGTGCTTCTGCGTCTGCTATTCAAGGAGAGGAACTTGGGGTGGAGGGGGCACCCGAGCAACATGAGGCCACTGTTGATGATGAGGGCTTGAGCCCAATTGGAGAAGAGAATCATGTCCCCATTGAACGACCTGAAGTGATCCTTCCTGACAACATGGATGAGGATATGGGCAATGAAGGCCTCAATGCTTCTCAAGAAGAGGGACCCGATGAGAGGTCAGAACAAGTAATGGCAATTTCCCCTGATGTTCTGGATGGGGGAGTGGGAGATGAAGGCCTCAGAATTGCTCAAGGAGAGGAGGCTGGTATCGATGGGAGACTTGAGCAACCTGAGGCAGGTGCTCCTAGTGAGGTGATAGCGGCCCTTTTTCCTGGGTTGTCAAAAGCTGGCAGCCTGGGTTTCGAAGTTGCTCCCCTGGAGGCAACCATAGTTGTGGCCATTGTCCCCTTCATCTTCAGTTTCTGCAACCAAAGTCACCTCAGTCATGGTGACCCCATCTTTTGGATTGAGCCTGTCCAAGCCTACTTTCAGTGGGGCATCTAGCATGAACGAGGACATGCCCCATGTAGGTCTTCAGCGATTAAAGGAGCAGCCTTTCGTCGAGCTGGGTGAGGCATTGATCAAACTCAAGGAGTTTGCCTTTGCAACCACTGTCCTGGAGAACATGCAAGAAGTGTTTTCTCATTTTGATGCTAGTTTAAACGAGTTAGAGAGCTGGAGATTGGAGATGTTGCAACACGAGGCGGAAACCAACAAGCTGACTTCCTTGGAAGCGTCAATCGCATGTCATCGTGAGCAAGTGGATTCCTACACGTAGAAGAAAACTGTCGTGATTGCTCATCAACTCGATCTCAAGTCAGAGGGAAGGGCTTGTTTTAATAAGATGATAGCCATAAGGATGGAAATGCTAAGACTGAGGGGTGAATTCGATGATCTTGAGCAAGAAATGAATCAGAGGAGGGCCCAGGATGCATCTTTGGCTAAGCATCTATCAGAGCTCATACACACCATTGATTCAGAGACTGCCTCCATGGAACAAGAGGATCGAATGGTGACTGAATTGTGGGAGCGTGCTCAGGGTGTCGAGGCTACTTCTGAAGAGTCCAGGGTGAAGATCGACGAGATCATTGATCGCTTTTGAGTGTGACTTCACATGTTTTTTTTTTTTATCGTATACAGACAATTTGTACTCAAATTTTACTAAGATGAATGAAGTTCTTCTTTTGGCTTTGCTTCTTTATGCCCCTCATTTCTTCATTCTTTATTACTATCTTTCAGGAAAATGTATGACAATAAGGAATCCTTCCCTTGATTTTCTTGTGAAGCCCTTTCGGGTTCTCATCGCCCCCCTATTTTTTCTTTTTATTTGATGACTTTTGCCCATGATAGCTGATGGTGCTACCATGCCCCATCATTTTTTTTTATTTTCTTTTCTTTTGATGCTTTTGACCATGTCTATCTTTTGAAATTTTTGCCCACAACGCCCTTTGAGGTTTTCGTTGTGTCAGTCTTTTTAAGAAGAGAATTGAGAAGGAATAGAGTACCCAAGCCCTTGTGTGGCAGACAGCTGTGGCCTCAATGACTTCGAACGAAGCTGTGATTCCCTTTCCCCCTTTTAGCCCTTGATTAGTCAGGGGCTCATAGTTCATTGTCCTCATGATGTGATGAGCTAGCTGACTGTAGAAACTCCATTTGGGGGAGGCTTTGTGATCCCGATGGGATGAGTTCTTCGAGGTCTCTTCTCCGTCATAGCTCTTTGATTCTGGCACGAATCCTTCGAGGGGTTTTGCAACGGTCCATATTAGAGGGGCTTCTTCTACTTTGGCCTTCCCTTTACCCAAGACTTCTAATTGGTTTTCAAGGTCTTGCATTTATTTCCTTAACTCAAAAAGAGTATCTTGACTTTGATGGTGGACCAAGGGGTTTTCATTTGGCTTCTCTAGCATCAAGGTATCAGGGATGCGTAGGACTTTTAGAGGGTTGCATGCCTGGACTAATCCTTGGGCCAGATGAGGGATATCTTCTGGGATGCTAAGGACCTTGTGATCTGGCTGCTGTGAGGTTTCTGCCTCGAGGAGTGCAATAGGAATATGTAGGACCTATTGCTGGTCTGGGGTATAGGTGACCCTTGGAACCAAAGCTTCTATTCCCATGGCTTCTTTAGGCTCATCAGTAATCACTGGACTGGAAGAGGAGGGAAGAGACTCATCTTCAAGGGAAATAGGTAATACTTCAGGGAGAAGATATGGAGTGTTGGTGTTGATAGATGTCAGAGGGAGGATCTTACCATTTCTCTCATTTTCTTTGAACATATCCAAAAGGACACATCCTACATCCTCAGCATCCTCATGTGAAGATGGTTTCGTTCTTCTTACAGATATTCGTTCATCATCCTTGGGTTCTTTTTCTTGAGATGGTACCGGGTATGTAAAGTAGTACTTTGCATAAACATAACGTGTCTCAGTGATGGGAATGGTCTTTTGTCATCATATACCGTGTATTGTCTCTCATCCCGGCTGTATTTAAAGCACTGATGAAGGGTGGATGGAACCACGCCTTAGTCATGCATCCAAGGATGTCCCAGGAGGATGTTGTACGAGGTGTCGGTGTCGATTACATGAATCGGGCGTAATCATTTAATTCACAGATCTTGAGAGGAAGATGGACATTGTTGGTTGGTTTCTCAGCCGACCGATTGAATCCCTGAACTATAACGTTTGTGGGTGTGAGATCATTAGATCCCAGCCCAAGAGGAGTGAGGATCCTTTTTGGGATGAGATTGACTGCTGATCCCCCATCTATCATAATTTGATTGATGGGACATGCTTGTAACTCACCAGTTACAAAGAGAGATCGGTTGTGAAACTTTCCTCCCAACTGTAGGTCATCATCTGAGAAGGTGACGACCATACAATTGTTTAGAATCACAAGGTCTACTTTCATGGGCTCTACCTCGGTCTCATACATCTCAGGTCAGGATAGAGCTTGAACAAGGGCCATACGATAGTCTCTTGAAAGCATAAGGGCGTCATAGATGCAGAGGAGTGCGGGGAACTTTCTTAAGTGCCCAACCATGTCGTAGTTGACCTTGTCATCAACAACTTCTTGGGCTCCTGGGCTCGCAACAGGTTTGGGTGGTATTGAGGGTTGAGAGGTAGATTTGGGTTGTGAAGGTATGTTTTGGGGTATTGACTGTCTTTGTTGTATAGCCGGTATGGATCTGGTAGGTAAAGATTGTGCACCAGACTTGGTGTCGACTTGCCAGGTCTAACAGATTCTGGTGTGGGTTGGTTGGATTGGTAATAGGGGTAAGTGTTGATAAAATGGAGGTTGATGGACGTTTAGGTCTTGGAGATGATTGGGTGTATGGGACCAATGATGTTCTTGAGAATTTAAGGAGTGGTGGATTGGTCAATGTTTTAGGGTAACGGATGAGTGGCGGACCAGCGTACTTCAAAAGCTTAGGCTTCTGCACAGGTGGCTGTAACTTCTTACCTGACCTGAGACTGATTGGGTTAGTGTTAGTCACTGCTTCCTAGATCTGCACCATGTTGCATGCCTCATGAGAATAGAAGCTCTGCCCTCTTGATTCTCTCATCCTTTGCTCGAAGTAGGGCTCGGGGGGCCATTGAGGTTTCTTGACCTTGGGATTTTTGTGCCGCTTGGGAATCTCTTCAGTAATAGGAGGAGACTTTGCATTGGCTTTAAACGACAAGGCATCAGCAACTGACAGGAAGCTAGCTTCTTAGGCCAGTGTCTTTTTCAATTGCGTCCGATGTTGTCTGCTAGTGTTGCAACTCTTCAACTTTTTGTCAAGAGCCTCAAAATCTGGGCATTTGCGTGATGATCCTGCAGAAGATGTGTTAGCAGCAAAAGAAGAAGAGCTAGAAGAGTCAGGGATAGAAGAAGGGGGAGCTTTTAAGGTCGTCACTCATATTGGATTGATCTGGGTGGCTTTTTGCGTCATCAGCAGAATTGGACATATGTAGGGAATCTTTTAAGTCTTTGCCCTGCTTGGACCATTGGGGGGTGCTTTTAATGTCGTCACCCTTATTGGATGTGCAGGGAGCCCGAAATGAGAAAGACTCAGGAATATCTTCTTGATAAGATTGTGGGTCTTGTCAGTGACAACAACTGACTCAGGGAAGAAGTCTTACATAATTGGCAATTGAGGAAGAGGCTTGAGGAACTCGACCTCAGTCTGGGGTTGAGGGAGTTTCCTCTTTCGACGAGCGGCTCTTGATGTTGGTATCCTTCTAGCATTTTTAGTATTGGGCATAGGCGGACCAGGTTCATGAGGCTCAGGAGCCGACCTTACTTGGCGAACAACCTCCCTCTTCATGGATTTCATCTTGCTTCATCCTCGATTGACTTGCCATGGTCGAGGGTTCGTTGGAGTCAGAAGGTTTAGGCAACATGTCATCACAAGGGGTCTGTGTCTGGGCGATCTCCTATGTTGATTGTTCAGTGGCTTGAGCATAATCCTCAAGGATAGAGATGACGGAGCGTCCTTCTCGTACCTTCTCTGACATTATAGCTTGAAAGCCAAAGCACACTCCTAAGTCATGAACTTAGATCTAGTGATATGGACACCAAAGGTTCTCAGTCCCTCGAGCAAGGCCTCCAGGCTGTCTTGTCGACTTTAGTATGATGACTCCAAATTGGAGCATCATGCAAAATAGTGCTTGAAGGAGGTCTAGTGGTAGTTCATAAAGCTGATATACCTGCTCGACTCCTTCTTGAACTGTCACCATGTGAGACGCTTCAACCTCCCTGAATGCCTTTTTGAGGCTATCGAGCTATATCTTCCCCTTCTGAAGTAAAGCCTCGATATGATCCTTGAGGGTGACGCAATCTTGAACAGGATGTCCCAACATTCTATGATATGCACAATTCCTCTTGTGGGTGGCAAAGTCAGCATCTTCTGGCCTTTTCACCTCAGGCAAGGTAATTATTTGTTGCACAATCAACATTCGTAGTAGAGTCAGAACCCACTCCCTATCAAAACTTTATACCTTCTTATTCTGCTCCTCCCTATCGAAACTGTATACCTTCTTATTCTGGGACTTCTGCTGGCTTGCCTGAGATGTCCCTTGAGCATTTAGAGCATTCACCCCCTTAGAGAAATCCAGAGTTAGAGGTGAAGCTTTCTTGGGGTCTGATACGATGACGGCAGCACTGATCACTCATTTCTGTTGATTGCCCCAAGAATTGTTGCGACTATTGTTTGAACTCCAATTGTTTTCTCCACTTGATGCTAGAGTTTGAAGCTTGGCATGATACATAAAGAGACTCTCTATTCGGATTGCTTTGGAAATTAGGTCCGATATAGAGGTAGGGTTTGATGCTTCAACATGGAGGGAGATTTCTGGCCGAATATTGCACACACATGTTTGGACTGCATCAATTTCCGGCATAGGGATAGCTTGATATGCAGCTAGATCTCTCCATCTTTCTATGAACTGATCAACTGGCTCTTATGAGTTCTGGGTCAATGTGAGAAGCTCGATTGTCTGGACTTCTCTTTCAACCTCATAGAAACGCTTGTAAACTAATTGTTCCATTTCTTCCCAAGTCTGCACTGAGTTCCGAGGGAGTCGAGCATACCATTTGAATGCTGGTCCATCTAGGCTTTCAACGAACTGACGAAGAAGGAGCCTCCCATCAGCTGCTGTCTCTTGACATGCCGAATAGAAGTGGGAAATGTGCTGATGCGATGAACTTGTGCCTTTGAATAGTGGGAGCTTCCCCTTCTAATAATTAGGGAGAAATGGGAGCTGATCGATATAAGATGGATAGGGCTTTTGATACCAGGTTGTACCTTGGGTGCCCGAGATCTGTCTGCCTCACAAGCGACGGGTGACCATGGCATCGATGTCAGCTTGAGAGACCAGCTGAGAGGACCAACGAGGGAGGTGGCTGCCTAAGGACTGGATCGATTGGTTGAGGAGAATGGGCTTCCTAGTGAGATGAGTTCTCAGGAGGTCAGGTACTTTCTACCAGATCAATCTTCTCCATCATCTTATGAATCATGTCCTCAAACTGATTCATGCGGTCTTCTTGATCGTCATTAGGCTCCTCTACTACTATCACACTGATTGTTTCCTTAAGAGGATTGATCTCTTGTCCAGCTCGACGCTGGCGTGCCCGTCAGATAGGGTGTGGCAGGTCGGTCAGTAGGGTTTCAACATGCCCCGACTGAGCTCGAGCCTTGTATGCTGACATGGTTAGAATCGGTTTGCAATGATCTTGGGATCGTAGGTTTGCATGATTGGGTCGTCTCCTACGACGTTAACAACCATGCAGGCTTCCTCCATCTTAAGCTCTGCCGCAACCTGTAGTGGATGAAAGGGATTCTCGACCAAGGGGTTAGCAGGCTTGCTTGCCCCATGTGTCTTGGCTTCTACTCTTGGGACTATTCGTAGGCCTCGGTCATGTTTGGCTCTCAAGCCTTGGTGTACTTCTCTCTAGAACTTAGACTGGGTTTGTGATTGTGAAAGGTCCTCTTTCTTCAAACATGATCAAGCCATTTGCATGAGGTGCGGCAGAGAATGTGGGCCAGGGACAGGAGTCAGCTCGGACTTTAGTCTTGGCCTGGGGAGAGATGGAGGATGGAAGACTTCATCCCCCAAAAGAGCCTTTCCCCGAGCTCTTTTGTGGGCATTGAGAATAGGGCGAGTGTGAAGAGGGTTCCTCAAGATGGTACTCTTAGGAAAATCCTTCGAGTACCAAGTCTTGAGCGTTTCTTCAGGAGGAGAAGGGACGAATGGGGGAGGAGATGTCTGTCAATGACCTTTTGGTTGAGAGCTTGGAGTCGTTTGTGGTGTAGCACATGTGTGCCACTTACAGAAGGGTTCCGGGTGACCTGAGGGTCAACCCGAGCTCGAACAATGGGTTGAGCCTCTTAAGGTTGAGGATTGAGAGCATGTGTCTATGAGAAAACGACCTTGTGACCCCCCTCATAGAGTGAACAAACATGTGTTGGGAGGGACGATGAGGGGGTCATCTCTCCTGTACTTGGCTAAGCTCAATCAGAGGGCTGCCCCGAGTAGTGCGGTATGTATGCATCAGGTATACAGGGCCAGGTTCAAGAGGACCCGAGCCCGGACAATGGTCCAGGGCAGCCTGAGGGTTGCCCCGAAGTGTGGCTTGAGTGGATGGACCATAAGCCCTGATGCGTGTGTGTGAGGTGCAGCCTTAGGACCTCCTCCTCCGTGTGTCGAGCCTCTAGTTATAGGGTCCCGTTGTGGTAGAACAAGGGGGGTGGCCTGTCAGCAACCCACAGAAGCATTGGCAGTTGTACTATCATGCCTAGGAAGGGGACTGCCTTTCAGCCTCCTTGAGCACTAGTACCGACGAGTGACTTACCAGTAGTAGGGTGCATGCTGTGTGTGGTGGCTAGCGCGCCACCCATGCAAGGTGCTTTGGTGGAGGGTCTACCAAGGCTAGGAGATAAGGAGTGAGGGACTTTCGGGTCCCTCCTCACACAGATCCAGGTCAAGACCTGGGAGTGTGACATGGGGTCAACACTCAAAAGGAAGGTCGGGAGTGAGGTTCGGGGAACCTGTTCCTAACACGGAATCATGAGTGCAGGAATCAGAAAGTCCCCGACTCGGATGAAAGGGTTACGTAAACACGAAGACATGTGTGTGTACAGTAAACAGAAAACAGAAGAAGGGCAAGCCAAACAAGAAGGGAGAGAGAAAAAGAACACAGACGGCAGCTTGACTGGCGTCTGTGAAGAGGGGAGAGAGAGAAAAAACACAGACGGCAACTTAACTATCGTTTTTGAAGAGGAAAGAGAGAGAAAGAATACAGACGGTGGCTTGACTGCCATCTGTGAAGGGAGAGAAAAGAAAGAGAGAAAGAAGAAAAGAGAACACAGAGATGGAAACAAGGCCCGCTAAAAAGGGTAGGCCCACGTCACTGCCCCTGTGAGAGGACAGAGACAGAGAGATTACAAGAACCCTGACGAGGCCTACCAAAAAGGGTAGGCCCACATCGATACCCCTGCACAGAGGGAGAGACAAATAAGGAACAGGGAAGAGAGAAAGAGAAGAGAAAGAAGAGAGAGAGAAAGAAGAGAGAGGAAAAGAGAGAGAAAGAAGAGAAAAATAAGAAAGAGAAATAAGAGAGAGAAAGAAGAGAGAGGAGAGAGAAAGTTAGAAGAGAGAGTAGAAGAGACATAAAAAGAGAAGAGACAGAAAGAGAAGAGAGAGAAATATAAGAAAGAGAAAGAGAAGAGAGAGAAATATAAGAGAGAAAGAAAAGAGAGAGAAAGAAAAGAAAGAGAAAGATAAGAGAAAGATAAGAGACACAGACACAGATGCGGCTTGCTACCATCTGTGAAGAGAGAGAAAGAGAGAATTCACATAGGCGGCGGCTGATGCTGTTGTCTGTGTCATAGAAAGAGAAAAGATTGAAAGAGAAAAGAGAGAGAAAGAGAAGAGAGAAAAAGGGAAGAGAGAGAGGAAGAGAAGAGAGAGAAAGAGAAGAGAGAGAAAGAAGAGAGAGAAGGATAAGAGAAAGAAAAAGAGAGAGAGGAGACAGAAAGTTACCTAGGGGTACTCATTTAAATTTTCTCTCTCCTCTCTCTCTCCAAGCCGTGACCCAATGCTCAAGAAAAAAAGAATTTTTTATTTATCCAAAAAGGGGTCCTTTACATGTAGATGGTACGCTCTTTCTATACAAGTGGAGCCCAAACATGGGTGGACGATCAATTTTTAACCTAATTGTTAAAAATTAGGCATTAAAAGAATTAAAGAAAATCTAAGAAAATGAGGCAAAATGACAATTTTGCCCATGCACCAACAATCTGGGTAATTCCAAATCTATCCCTGTAATGGTTGTTCAATCATGTGAACTTTCTATGGCTAATGCAAGGCTTTTCCAGTCACCATCCGACCGAAAGATTATTGTTTTCTTGATGAGCTCGAGAAGATCATTTTGGTACCAATTTTGGGCCATGGATCAAAGTTTCGAACCATGATCATGATGTGGCACAAACATAAAAAAACGTGCCATCTTGATTTTAAGACTCAATGTGTTTCTCAGTGTTTGTCGTTGATTTCTTAGTTGTAGCATGACGAACAAGTTGCCGTGATCATTCTGCAAAAAGAACGACTCGATTTGATGCTCGGATGACCATTTTCCAAATTGGAAAACTTTGACTAGAGTTTGGATTCCAGTGGCCGAAATTGCTGCAACTTCGAACTCATTATGCATCGAATCCAACCGTCCATCATGGGCGACGTTCGGCTTAGATGAAGCCTCTGACCTTGTGCTCGTAATGGGTCTAGTTCGTGGTCGATCCACCACGCGAGCGCTGTGATATGGGAGTTTGATCAGCGAGACACGTGGCTGGAATTTTTCTGTAACTTTTGAGTTTTTTCGATGAACTTCTCCTTTTGATTTCTTTCGGTTCGGGCCATGTCACCATGCGTGCCGCATATCAAATCGACCGGGTCGACGAGACCAACATGCTCCCAAAATTTGGGCTCGATCTGACTCAAGATGAGGAAGATATGACCTTGTGAAGTTTTTCCCGAATTGGTGATGCACAGTTTCTATTAATGGAAATTGATTGACTGAGGGCGCACCGTAATAGTGTACGGCCTACTCATTTTGGATAATTTGACCATAACTTGCTTTAGAAGCATCCAAATACGTCAAAACCTGGTACCCAAGGGTTTTCAATTCTTCTGCATCCAATGACGATGGTCTGGAGACCATTTGATTCTTCGATAATGGTACTATAGCTCAAGCCCATTTTCAACATGATGAAGGCAAGATTTCCTGAAACTGTTTTGACGTCTGCACTACCTAAAACTCATCAGATGGTGACGAAACTTGGCAGGTGTTCTTAGGAGACCCTTAGCCATGATCTTGCACGATCTCGGTCCATTCTAAGACTATTGGAATTTTCACTTCAAATCAGTGCTTATTGTCCTACGGCTTATGTAGTCCACAAGCATTTTGGTACCTGTGGACCTAGGTTGCGAACTGCTCTCTCTTTATTCGCATCCGGGATACAAGTGATGGAAAATGACCTCAAATAGTGGGCTCCTCCACAACCTCCTCAGTCTCATACCTCGACCGTGCCCTCTCTGCCTCTCCCTTGATCCGCTTTCGACAAGCACTGGAACTCTCAGCCTCAGCTCTTCAGGTCTCCTTAGTCGCTTGGGGACCCTCAACTCCAACATCTCTGGCCTCATGGGCCCCTCAAACCTTCTAAGGGCCCTCAGCCCCTGCTCCCTCCATCCTAGCAACACCTCTAGGGATCCCAGCCTCAGCCTCGAGGTCCTCATATTTAAAGAGCTTCTCATCATCTCCCTCATCCCTCTCAGCCTGGGGACCAGTTATGGTAGGTCACATCCTCCAAGGTAGGGGCTCTCTCTCCACTAGAAAACATGATGGCCCCATGTCTCAAGTCGAAACCTATGCACCAAAGTGCTGATTAAGGCTAAGTCTAAGGGAAAGGGCCTAATCCTACATATCTCCCACAAACCTATATCCATCCCTTCTTGGATCTGTTAGGGAGATAATTGCTAAGCCCAATACCTAATATTACAAAGGTGGCTAGAAGTCTCAAGAGACCCTGAATGAAAAAAAAAAAAAGAGAAGGGAAATGAACATATGAAAGTTTGATTTTCACCTTCAAAGATCACAAGGATAAGAAAAAAAAATGCAATGAATTCACCCCAAAGTAATTTAGGGGTAAGAGAACAGAGCTCCAAAATAGCCCCACCCCTTGTTCACCTCGAATCTGAGATGGCCTTAGAGGAAGGGTTAGATTTTGAAATGATGAATTTTGTGAACCATGGAAAATCCATCTTAGGGCATGAAAGGGGAGATCCTCAGAGGAAATCCGCTTAGTGATCAGGGCTGACCCAGGGATGACCCTAGGGTCAGATTTGTCAAAAAAAAAGAAAAAAGAAAAAAAAGAAACATGCAAGGCAATCACAAGACTCAGCACTGGATCCCTACTCTCATGGCAAAACTCGGGAAACCAGAGAAAGATAACATGCATATGCTCAGGCCTAACCCAAAATTAACTTTGGGGGCAGGCCCATTCAAGGCACAAAGACAACAAAATAATAACCATGAAATTCAAAATTATCAAAAGAAAACAAGGGCAGTCGGCCCAGGGAGCAACGTAAGGAGTTTGGCCATTGACACAGGTCGCACTTGCGCCAATGCAGCTAACACCCTGTTTACTCTTTTTTTCCCCCATTAAGAGAAGAGAGGGTCTGCAAAGGCAACAATCGACCTAGTCCCATCGACGACATAGCTAGACACTATCATTTGTCTACACTAGGAAGGCTTGGTTAAATAAATGGGACACCATCCGATGTGACTAACAAAGGTGGTAACATCATCAATGACAATACCACATTCGTCGTTGTGTCTCACTGGAAAACACAGTTGGCAAGCTCTTAAAGTTTCCCAGCCTCCTGTTGGGCCCCACACTACATAAGAGGGATAAGAACATGAGGCTTCCAAGGTCATCAACATTGATGACCCCGTCGTCGCCTCCATGGGTTGTCAAAAAAGAGAAACCTGTGAAACTTGAGAACCCCAAAAATCCAAAACAGCCCAAAAGCCGCCGAAAATTTGGGGGTTTCTTCCCAGAAGGGCTCACCTTGCCGAGAAACCCTAGATCTACAAAAATACGAATAAAAAAAAATAAAAACCAAAAAAATCAATTCTAAGAAGATTTTTCGACGAGGCCAACATACCTTATCACTTCAGAGTTTCTGCCCAATGTGGCGCCCCTTGTAGATCCACAGATCTATTCTAGCTTTTATATAGAAAGTTGATTTAGGATCTTCAAAATCCAAAGTTTTCCATGACCTAGGATCCGTAACGTATAGACTGGTATGACATGACTACAAATGACTATAGATTTTGAAAATCTGAAGATAGATTTAACTGCGTATCTCACTATTTATTCTCAAAAAGTGACAATACTTCAAAATTTGAAGATATGAAGTCATAAATGACATTAGATTTTGAAAATCTTGAGTGGCTGCAGCTTTTGAGAATAAATAGTACGGGTACAACTTCGAATCTTAAAGATTTGTAAGTCATACAATCAGTTCGTGATTTGGATATTAAAGTCATGAATTCACTTTGTGACTTCAGATATTGATGATCCGAAGTGGAGGTAAGTTGGGAATTAAGAAAAGAAGAAAAAGAGGTATGCGCACAAAAAATAATAGACAGGGGGATTTTTCTGTATTGGTAATCATAAGGGACATTTGGGTAAATTTCTCTAAAAGTTAATGTTACCTAAATTGCCACTTCACCTTTGTAAAATCGTATAAATATATCTAGTGCAAAATAATAATTTGATAATATATGTCAATATTCTCCAATTTTTTGAAATTTAAAATCTATCATCCATATGTTAAAATTTATGCTTGTCCCCATGTTTTCTTTTCTTTTTTTGTGTTTTCCAAAATACCATTTGTTTGGACTTTCAATATCCAAAACACAAAAACAGTTGACAATTCAGTTCAGATTTTGAAAATCCAAATTAATTTATTTGAATTTTGGGTTCAAAATTTCAAAATCTGAACACACACCCTTACCCCACATTTTTCTTAAGAAAAATTTACCTATCCTTGATGATTTTTTTTTTTGACAAGAGGAGTGACTATTATTAGATCATGGGAACAATTACAATGATATAAAGATTAAAACAACAGAGGAGAAACAACTAAAGAATCTAAAAAGGCCCATTCCTTTGCTAAATCATCCGCAATTGGGTTTGCTTCTCTGTAAATATGGTTGAAACTTAGAGTGCTTCCATATGCTGACTACATAATTTGCAAGCATAGCGATCTAAGCCACCATGGTGGTGTAGATAAAATATTGCACCAGTTGATAACATTGATAGAATCACCTTCTATGAGAAAAGAATTCCCCAAACCTTTTTCCTTCCAAATAAGTATCCCTTGTGAAGCCGACGTTATTTTTGCAAGATTAGCAGTTGCCACTCCATAAGAGGCAGCAAAGCAGAAAATCACATTACCATCATAGTTCCTACACACACTACCCTCCCCAGCCCTCCCTGGATTCCCAAAAGATGATCCATCAAAATTTATTTTTAGACATCCATTCGGTGGTGGAACCCAGATACATCTGGGTCTTACCTTGATGAACCTTAATGAAATTAAATGGCCAATATTATTTTCCATATCAACCTGAGAAACACCTCATCTTTCCTTAGTCACTCTGAACTAACTCCAAGTACAGAACAAAATCTTTTGCTTCAATATTGCCACATCCACTGCCACTCCATCAAACGTCATTCTATTATTTTCTAATCAAAGCTCCCATATGAGTGATCCTCGCAAAATATCCTACATCATTCCACCAATCTTAGGGATTCTACAAATCTTCATTTGGTTTACAGTACACAAGACTGAAAAATGAAAGACCAAAGAAACCCCTATTTTTTGCATTGTTTGACGCCATAAATGATAAGCATAAGAGCAACGTAAAAAGAGGTGATCATTTGTTTCCTCGTCATTTTTGTAAAAAGGAAATTTACAATGATTTTTCCTCTCTTTCTAAGGTTATCCACTATTAGAAGTTTTCCTTGAGCTGTAACCAAATAAATGCATATACCTTATGGCCAAATTCCTTTAAGAATAGGCTGATTCTACCGAATACGATCATGGAATAAAATGTGGTAAGGATAATTAACCGGAAAAATACCATTTGTCTCTAAGTCCCAGACAATCATATCATTTGCTTGATTTGAAATATGGATTCGCCCCAAAGATTTTAGCAATTCCAAGTATTGCTGAACTGCAATGAGAGGCAATCCATGTAGATATAGTTAATACTCCACACTACTAACTGACTAATTAGAGATCCAACCTCATTAACCTTTTCCATTGGTTGTATGCTTCTGAGAAAGATATCGGGATATAGTAGCTTAAATGGAATCTTAGACACCTACTTGGAATGCCAAAATAGGGTTACATCCCTTTTGCCTACTGACCATCTCGAGTAACGGATTACAAAGGATCACATAGAGGCAATAGCTTTTCAGACAAAGGATTGACCACCAGCACTCCCTCTAGCAATGGTATTATATAAATGATCAACACCATATCTAGATTTCAAAACTTCTATCCACATATGACCATCATTTTGCATTGTACGCCACCACCACTTTTCTATTAATGATTGGTTAACAACTTTTACCTTGCGAATACCCAGACCACCCTCGCACTTTGGTGTACAAACTCTTTCCCAACTAACTAGATGGTACTTCTTAACCTCATTATCAGATTCCCATAAAACTTCCACATAAACTTCTCCAACTTTTTGATGATATCAACCTGCATTAGGAGAGTAAAGACATTTGATAAATATGAGATTAGTTAGAGAAGATTTTATCAAAGTAATTCCCCCTAAAAACAAATGTTTGGTTTCCAAATATCTAGCTTTGAATTAGCGCTTTACCACAAGATCCCAAACCTCCATAGATAATCTAGAATATGATAGAGGCATCCCTAAATATTTGATTGGAAAGGATGTTACTCTATAGTTCATAACCTCAGCCAAATTATTAACCCATATCTCACCACAACGAACCCTAATAACTAAAGTTTTCACAAAATTATCCTGTAGTCCCAAAGCAAGCTCACAACATCTAAGAAACATTCTAAAATTCAGCACTTGGTCAATATTTGCCCTAGAAAAAAGTACTATATCATTTGCATACAGAAGATGGGAAATGGTAAGACCACGAGAACTAACCTAAAAGGCATAAAACCTTTGACTTTCTACCACATTATTGACCATCAGACTGAAAGCCTCCCTCACCAAAGTAAAAAAAAATGGAAATAATAGGTCCCTTAGAAAGATACCCCTTGATGCTTTAAAACCCCTTAAGACTCACATTTACCAAGACAGAAAAATGAGCAGTTGATAAACAACCTAAAATCCTCTTCCTCCAATTATGTCTAAAACCCATCCAATATAAGATTTCATATAGAACAAACCACTCCACCCGATCATACGCCTTCTACATATCAAGTTAAATAAGAATCCCTAGAACTCCACTCTTTGCTCTAATATGAATGCACTCTTGGGCAATCAATAATCCATCCGTAATCATCCTCCCCTTGATAAATGCATACTGAGTCCCTGAAATAATGCTTGGAAGAACCAATTTTAATCTTTCGCCCAAAACCTTGGATATGATCTAAAGTGATAAAAGTACAATTTAAAGTGATAAAAGTAGGCTTTCTGAATAAAGACATAAAAGTCTACTTTTATCACTTTAATTCCTAAGCAAAAACCACATGTCTCAACTCGTCCAAATCCACCCCCGTTTTCTAAGGCTAAAGCACTATCTGGGGTAAGCACTTTAAAAGGTACTCCCTTAAAGGTAACTCTAAATGGAAGCTCGCTAGAGAAAGCCTTTTGAAAGTGATTAACAAATTCATTCTCCCAAGCCTCATTATCATTATGATAAATCCCTCCAAATACATTAACAAAAATATCTTTCTATCTATGCCTAGCATTGGCAATTGAATGAAAGAATTTGGCGAATTATCCTTATTTTAACCATTTCACTCTCGATCTTTGCATTCAATGAAAGAATGTACGTGGTTTAGGAAGCAGTTCCATGGATTTTATTTTTTATACAAAAGTTCTTATCCTTTTTCCATTGAAGTAACTTTTGCTTAACAATCAATAAATTTTTGAAATTCTAAATCTCCTCCCCTAATAATTGTACTAATCCAAGCAACCCTAATGAGATCAACCACTTCACTTTCTTTTAACCAAACAACTTCTATTCTGAAAGGCCTATGACTATTGAAAACATTTTCATTTTGAAGGATAATAGCCATGTGATCTGAAGAGGACCTTCCCAAGCATTTGCCTTAGCTAAAGGAAATTGGGATTATGAAGAATTGGGAACAAGAAATCTGTCCAACTTACTCATGATGAGATTTTGGATACTAATATTAGTCTAATTAAATTCAGAATCAATCAAGGGGAATTCTAGAAGCACATTATGCTGAATAAAATCTTTAAACAGACGCATATAAGAGTTCAAAGACACATTTGAGCTAGTTTAGTCAGGCCATCGAATAAAGTTAACAACCCCCCCCCCCCCTCCACAACCCAAAAAATAACCCAGAAGACCAAATAACATCCAGAAAACCATGCTTTAGAGAATTGTCATTTTGTCCATAAGCATTAATGAGTAACCATATAAAAGAGCAAAAAGGCCCCTCTAAAATAATACCATAAAAATATTTCCCTTATAATAATGTCCAAAATAGAGAAAACAACCAAGTCCCAAATAAGCCGCAAACCACCCGATGCGCCTATCGAATCTACCCAGCAAAACCATTAGGAACCCTACCCCGAAAACTATTAATGTACCTGACATTCGGGCTTGGGAGGTTTATTTCTTGAAAAATTAAGATGTCCGGCCTTTCCTTCCTCACCAAAAAAAGAGACCTCTTTCTTTTGCCCTCACTCCCCAAACCACATACATTCCAGCTAATGATCTTCATTAGCATTAAAAGAAGAGTTAAAATTATACTATGATTCAGTGACCATCAAACAATACTGCATTGTGTTCACCATTGTCAGTGAGAATGGTGGGTTTTGGTGTCCCCACTCACTCTTCATCACCATACATCATTTCATTGGACAGTGATGATGGCGGCTATAATAATAGTATGGTGCATTTGGTTACGATGTGCTTCTTTTGAATAGACTCTTCATTCTGTTGCCATTGCTTCCTGATATCCAATGCAGAAATTAGAGTACCTGTTTGTTTGTATATAGGTCATACTGTCTAGGTTGGGCTTTCGTTAATACAGGTACATGTTTTTCATTAGATTTTGGTTGGTAGATATATTTGTCCAAGTAGTGGTATTGAACCTCATTTGGGTTATAACTCCTTGCCTTTGTCTCTCTCTCTCTTCCCCCCTCCCGGTGCACTTACATGTATTCTAGTCAATTATATATCCATGAATTCTAGAAAACACATTAAAATCATTGAATAATTTGAATCGTGTTTGAGATTTCACTATTGAATAGGCCAGTCCTTTAATAGTTTAATGAATCAAATAAAACTCCTTTTGTAACCTTCATCGATTGTTTTAATTGATTCGAACTGAAAAAGGTAAGATGTTGTATGATTTCTCCAATTTGTGAAATTTTTTTAGTGGTAGAAAACCTAGAATAACGTTGGGGTTAAGAACACCCACATCTCCAACCCCCGCCCCAAATCCCTATTTTCCGTCTTAAAAGATGTTCAAAGTGTCTATTGTTGGAGGGCATTTTACACCCTTAGACAAGGTATTACCTACGTGGGTGCTCCGGCATGTCAGACCAGGGTCAAGCCTGCCCCACCGAGGGTTCTCTAGCCTGTGCGGGGTGCTTTGGCCTCGGAGGTGCTAGGTGGTCCATTCTTTTTAAAAAGTGTGAATCAAAGTTTTGCCAACTTTATTGAGGGGTTGAGTTGATGTTAGCTGATTTTCCCTTGTGTTTATTAAATGAAGTGGTTTGGACACATTAATGTTGGTTTACTTTTGTACTTATATTTAGGGTTCTAGGCTGAGAGTCCAGTTTATGGCTTGTACTTCTTTTGATTTGCTATTATTTGATCAGACATGTGGGCTTTGAATAGCGTGTTGTCTCTTGAAATGCTGTAAAATTTCGTTGGTTTGTGACATTAGAATAACATAAATTTCTACCATCTTATTTCTTAGTTATCTTAATTATAATCACTGAAGCTGATGGAATCATCGTTTTGCTTGAGAAATGTTTTTTTTTTAGGTCAAGATATGCTCTAGTCTTAATTACTAAGAGATTATAGCACATTTATGAACAAATTATAGCACATCTCCAAACAAATTTCTTACTTCTTGGTACCCAAAGCAGTCAAGTTTAAAACCAGTATTCATGTTAAGTTACCCCATCAATCTCACTTATCAGATGTGTCTTAGTGTATTGGTAGGGAGCTGGTGATGCAATGGTTTCTCATAGTATTGCTTAGGAACCTACATAGTGTGATGACTTTGGTGATATAAAGTGTTATCCACTTGCAGAGAAAATCTCAAATAAATTTTGACCCTATGATAACAGCTCACATCTTCCTTTTGTTTAGTCATTGCAACCTATGGGGCCGAAAATGATGTATACCATGCCTCCCCATCTATACCAGAAATGTACCTCTTATCTAGAGGTCTTATAGTAAATATTTCTTCTCACCCTTCATTACGATAATACATCCTTTGTTCTATACTTCACATTATATCTCGAATAAGAGGTTCTCGTTTTATCCAATGTCTATTTTGGCATTGTATATTTTGAATAGCTAAAAAGGAGAGCTCAAAGCTTACTTTTTTATCCTTATAACAGGTATTTCCAAGTCGAGAATGCGGTTGCAGTCCTTATAACAAAGACATTGGGATATGGATTAGCAATTGCAAACCAAAAGTTCGGGAGTTGTGATGAACCTCTTATGGAACTCACTCCAAAGTTCCTACAATGCCTTAAAAGGGAATATTCTTCAAGTATAGATGTTTTCGACCATGGTTAAAAAGTAATGGTCCATTTCAGTGGAATAGTGAACGAGGTCCTGTTTTTTTTCCTTTTGTGTCTTGTTCCGAAAGGGCATCCTGTCATTCGTAAACGTTATGAATATCATTTGGCTACTCTTCCTTTGGGAAGCTTTCCTAAACTTATTGTGATAGTAGTTGTTCAGCTACATTAGCATTCAAGCTTTGAAAGTTGTTGAGCCACTTTGGTGATTGAATTTAGTATGCAATTAAAAAGTACCAAATGAATGAAAGTCAAAATACCATAAGTAACCAAGCACTAGTAGAATAGATCCAACAAAACATTGTAAGTTCAGTTTTCTAGTTTTGGAAGAGCATTATGACGGGCAGCTTCTCTTATCTTTTGTTAATGTTTTTTTTCAAACGATTTCAATTTGTCAAAGGTTCTCCCCATCCATGTCTGTTTTCTTTTTTCAAAATAATGTTATGTTGTGCCATTGATGTCGCTTAAGTTCCATTTGCAGCACAAGTGGAATAGTTCCCTTTTGGGAGAAATAACAAGTACTGCCGCGTTGGAATTTTGTCCATACAATGAAAAGACGGGGGTTTTAAAACTAATAGGTCATTTGTTTTGGCGTGTTAAACTAACCTCTTAAGACCAGTTCAATATAATTTATGTATACTATTATCTCTATTTTTATCTATTTTTTTTTTATTCTCTTTAGAATCTCGTCTAATTTCAACAGGCAATTGTATTAGTTTTTATTGGATCAAACCTCTCACCAGAATAAGTGACTAAATCGACTAGATCGAACACCCAGGTAACAATTATCTCTGATATCTGGAAGCTGCATATTTTGATACCTGGCCATGAAAAATATTATATTTGGTACCTATATGGAAATATCGAAGACCTAGTTTGGTTGAATCTAGAATTTTGTAAACTTGGAGATTTGAAAATCAACCAATTTTAACCGTTCGTTGTAGCTTTTAATAATGAGAGGGTGATATTTGTTAAATAAATGAAATTCCATAATCATAGATCATGCGTAGAAAGTTTAACATAATGGATAGTACAGTCCACATAATGTAGTTATAGTTCACAAATAAAATATTATGGAGCTCAACCATTTGATCTTGATCAGATACTAAAGAGCATGTCTAAATATTTCAATTTTAATTTTTCTTCTCTATGTCAAATTGACTAACAATTTTAGGTGCCCATAGTTCTCACCTTCATGCACTAATAAAAAAGCATTTAAAGAAATTCAATTGACAAAAAATGCCCAAAAACTTTAGAGGCAATTTTAACTATTATTTTCTAATATTTTTTACACGAGAGTGAGGCGCAGAAATTTTCAAAATATCATCTCAATTTGATTTTTATAGACAATCTTAAAATTGGTTATGTGATTTAGGTGAGTTTGTTCACTATTCAAACAAGATCTCAATGATGAGAAGTTTGCACTTCCAGTTTGTTGTGAAAGTCCTTATTTCCGAAAGCGAAACTTCTACAATGCCCTAGAAATTTTGACGCCTCAAAGAAAATTTGGCTTCTAGTACCGAAATCTCCAGTTGTAAAATCATTATGAGGGTCCAAGCATCCTAATTCATATTGGAGGTTTTGCGCGTTTAATTTTCATTTTACCTAAGTACCACCTCAACATATTCTCAAAGTAGCCAAATTGCCTCTATTCATAGTTGGAAATTTTAGTAATTTGGTCCACTTAATAGGCCCAATGAAATGACTAAGCACCCTTTGCTCAGGATGGATCAAATTACTGAAATGCCTCTGCTTGTTTAGGGTTTACCTTGATGACCGGGCATGGGTTTGGTCCCCTTAAGTCATACCTTACCAAGATGGAAAAATACGCCTCCTCGGCAACAATGGCAAGGGAAATGGAGGGCAGAGGAAGAGACTAGATTTGAATACTTTACTCGGCTACAAAGAAAATAAATAGATGAATTTCTACGTTTGAGGGATCCATTTGGGCATTTTATATATGGCAACTAAACAAGTAGAACCTTGCCCAAGAAAAAACTAAACCAGTAAAACTGCAAAACAAAACACATAAAACAATGAGTGCTAATAGACATGGTGTATGTTTAAAGCTAGGAGTACAAGAGAGATATGCAGGCCCATGAAAGGGAGAGATGCAAACCGAAGGCGGCCTCAGAAAGGGCCTTGCTCACTTCCGAATAATCCTCTGAACCTCCTAACAATATTTAACGAAAACGAACTAGTTTAGGCTCAAGTCAACCAATGATAACACGACTGTACATTACAAGATATTCCCCACACATGAATAAATTTTCACCCACCTTTTAGAAAAACTGTCTCCATAGGGGGCGAACTGGAGCTCCGGGCCATGGCTAATACTGCAACGAAATTCATACTAAAGAAATTAGTGACATTACGTACTGCGTTATGTAGGCAATCAATGTAAAATTTTGTCATATCTTCTTATGAATCTTGAACTTATATAGTGGAAAAAGATTCATGCGGTGGCACCAAATAATTGAGATAAGGTTCAATTGATGATGTTGTACTCAATGAAGAAATAAATTAATATATATATATATATGAAAAATGTTTATATCGAACTGAGGCTCTAAACAATCAAATTTGAGCCTACCTCAAAAATTTCACTGGAAGAGGCTGTTTTGATGCCCTAATATCCTCAAATTGATCATCTCGACATCAAGATGCATAGATATGAGAAAAAAATGGATTTCAAGTTTTGGAAATAGTGTATTTTGTAACGCATTTTTGGACCGTCAATATTCAAGATTTTTAAGTTTTTATAGATCTATCGATCTACCTATTTTTTTAGCTTTAAACTGTATAAATAAAAATAAAAAAATATTTTAAGGTATTGAAACTACATTTCTCGACACTATTTGAAGGTAGGCTCTAATTTGATTGTTTAGATGGTAACAAGCAACGACTGTCAATCTCTTTGTACAATAATAGTATCTTTCATACGACCTATATTGAGCTTGGGCTGATATGATGGCCAATGTATTGTGATTTTTGAATTTTTTAAAAATATATAATATTGCAATTTTAACATGAAAAATATATTTTTATAAAAAATATATATAACAATAAAAACAATCCAATAAACTCACCAAAAATATATAACATTAAAAAGAAAGAAATGTTTTTTTCTCATGTTCATCATAAAAAAACATATTTTTGTAAAAAAAATAAATAAATACAACATTAAAAACAATCCAACAAGCTCACCAAAAATATATAAAATTAAAAGAAAGAATATATATATTTTTCTCATATTCATCACAAAAAAACATAGTTTATAAAAAACTATATAACATTAAAAACAATCCAAGAAGCTCATAAAAAATATATAACATCAAAAAGAAAGAAATATTTTCTTCTCACATTCATCAATTCATCACAAAAAAAAAAAATATTTTTGTAAAAAAAAAAAATTATAACATTAAAGACAATCAAACAAGACCAAAAATATATAAAATTAAAAAGAGAGAATATATTTTTTTAATCATATTCATCACAAATAACATATTTTTATAAAAACAAAACGTAATTTTATTGTTTATTTATTTATTTATTATTATTATTATTATTATTATTAAGAAGTCTAAAATCGAGCCAAAGAACACATAAACTTTAGAGTCAAAATCAACCCCAAATCTTTCATTTGTTTAACAAATTGACATGTCGATATGATAGATACTTCAATTAATATTCAAATGCCCTATATTTCATGAAAATCCATTCACTATTGAGATTGTTCTTCAAAAATTGGCAGATATTTCACGTCACAAAATTTTTAAAACAAAAACGCAGAAAAAAAAAATTCATATAAAAGTTTACTCAATGATAAATCAAAATACCTAATTTATTCGGTTGATGAAGCCTTTATGATCAAACTTCACTAATAAATTCGAAAACAAACGATCAATACATGGATCAAAAATCAATTTTCTTTCACCGAATACAGTTCTTTGCTGCTACTCACTTTCAGCCGAAACCTACCTCAAATATTCATCTTTTTGGACAAATCGAAACAGGGAAAATTTTAGGCCTTCAATAATGCATCAAAGCCCTCCATTTTCATGCATATTCATGGGGTATTGAAGCTCAGATTGATAACGTGGTGGAAATTTCACAGTTTTATAAATCCGCCATTTTCAATATACAAAAAGTCGTTCTTCTTTGATTTTGATTCAATAAAAAATTATTTATAGAATATTTCAGGTGTATAAGTGCAATAATTGATCGAAAAAAATAAAAAAAGTCAAAAATTGGAATAAAAAAAGGCTACAAAATTTGATTCACGGTTTCTGTTACAAATAACGTGCACTGTGTAAAATAACGCTCGTTATTTTAGATTATAGCGTTTTTTACGTTATTTCGGGTGTTTTATCGTTAAGTCGGACCGATTTGAATAAACCGGCCGGTTTTGAATGAAAACCACCGGTTCAACCATAAACAGGCCGGTTTTGGCACCGAACGTTTTTGGAGAGATCGAGTGATCTATTAATACTACAAAACCGGCCTTAAACGGAGTCGGTGCCTTGCCGGTACCGATCTAGCCGGCCGGTTCCTGTTCAGACCGGCCGATTTTGCGAACACTAGGTGCATTAGTTTTGTTTGTAAAGAAGAAAGATGATTATTTGAGGCTATACATTGATTATAGACAGTTGAATCAGGTCACAGTGAAGAATAAATACCCATTACGCAGGATTGATGATTTATTTGATCAACTACAAGGAGCCCAAGTATTTTCTAAGATTGACCTCCGGTCTGGGTACCATCAATTGCATGTTAAGGAAGACGATATCTCCAAGACTACGTTCAGGACTCGTTATGGCCACTATGAGTTCTTAGTTATGCCTTTTGGATTGACGAATGCCCCAACTGTGTTTATGAATCTGATGAACAGAGTTTTTAGGCCCTATCTGGATAACTTTGTAGTGGTCATTACAGATGATATTTGGTGTATGCCAGGATTCAGACAGATCATGAGCAACATTTAAGAGTAGTCCTCCAGACTCTAAGGATGGAGAAATTGTATGGTAAACTCAATAGAGTGAATTCTGGCTCCCAAGGTGGCTTTCCTCGGGCATATTATTTCCAAAGAAGGGGTTGCAGTTGATCCTTGTAAGATTGAGGCGGTGCTCAAGTGGGAAAGACTAACAAATGTATCAGAAGTTCTCAGTTTCTTAAGACTGGTTGGGTAATATAAATGTTTTGTAGAGGGGTTTTCGAAGATAGCACTTCCCCTAACCCACCTAACCAAAAGGAAGTCATGTTTGTGTGGTCTGATAACTGCGAGAGAAGTTTTCAAGAATTGAGGAAAAGATTAACTACAGTCCCAATATTGACCTTGCCTGAGGGGAATGAAGATTTTGTAATCTATACTAATGCCTCACATGAAGGGCTTGGGTGTGTGTGGATGCAACGGGAAAAGGTTATAGCCTATGCCTCCAGGCAATTAAAGTCGTATGAACAAAACTATCCCACTCATGATTTGGAATTGGCAGCCATGGTTTTTGCCCTAAAAATTTGGAGATATTATCTGTATGGAACTCAATTTAAAGTATTTACTGACCATAAGAGCCTCAAGTATTTATTTTCTCAAAAGGAGCTGAATATGAGACAAAGAAGATGGATGGACTTGCTCAATGATTATGATTATACTATTAACTACCAATCGGGTAAGACCAATGTCGTTGTGGATGCTTTAAGTAGGAAGCTTGTGGTGTCAATGGCCCACATGATGGTCTGAGAGATGAAACTACTAGAAAATGCAGTAGAGTGACACCCTACTTTGCTCCTTGATGATGGGAAAGGAATGATTTTTTGTATAAGAATAGAGCCCCATCTCGTTCAGCAAGTCCGAATGGCACAAAAGAAAGATCCTCAGTTCATGAAATTTTTTGAGGAAATAAAGTCGAGAAGTAAGGAGGATTTTGTTTTGGGTAGTGATCATATGTTAAGATTTAAAGATCGGGTTTTTGTCCCAAGCAATGAGAAGGTAAAAATGGCTATTTTGGAAGAAGCACATCACTCCCGTTATACGGTGCATCAAGAGAGTACGAAAATGTATCAGGATCTAAAAAGAGCTTTCTAGTGAAATAACATGAAGAAAGAAGTAGCACAATTTGTTTCCAAGTGCTTGACCTGTCAACAAGTGAAGGTTGAACACTAGAAACCCGCTGGGCAATTACATCCCTTACCTATGCCAGAATGGAAGTGGGAGCACCTGACTATGGATTTCGTGACTGGCCTACCTCGATCAAGTTTGGGGCATGATAGTAGTTGGATCATTGTAGACCGACTCACTAAAGCCACTCATTTCTTGCCAGTCCGTACTACTTATACCATGGATAAGTTGGCCCAATTATACATTAAGGAGATAGTAAGATTGCATGGGGTGCCTGTTAGTATTATGTCCAACAGAGACTCCAAATTTACTTCAAGGTTTTGGGATAGCCTACAGTTGGCCATGGGGACCAAACTCACTTTTAGTACAGCTTTCCACCCTCAAACAGATGGATAGTCAAAAAGGACCATACAGACCTTGGAAGATATGCTGAGGATCTGTGTTACAGATTTTAAAGGAAATTGGGATAATCATCTGCCTCTAATAGAATTTTCTTATAACAATAGTTTCCAGGTCAGTATCCAGATGGCACCTTTTGAGGCATTATATGGGAGAAAGTATAGATCGTCTATATGTTGGGACGAGGTTGGTGGAAAGAAAACTTTTAGGGTCAGAGATTGTTCAAATAACCTCAGAAAATATTGCCTTAATTCAAGAGTGGCTCAAGTCTTCCCAAAGTTGGTAGAAGAGTTACGCCGACAATTGAAGAAGGGACCTTGAATTTAAAGTAGGTGATCGAGTTTTTCTGAAGGTATCGCCAACTAAGGGCATAATGAGATTTGACAAGAAGAGGAAACTGGGTCCACGATTTATTGGACCCTTTGAGATTTTAGAAAGGATTGGAGGTGTGGCATATCGTTTGGCCCTACCACCCAAGTTGGCTAATATTCATGATGTGTTTCATGTGTCGTTATTAAGAAAGTATTAGCCTGATCCGTCCCACATCTTGAAGTATGAGCCAATCCCGATTAGGGAAGATTTAACTTATATTGAACTGTCTATTGAGATACTAAATAGAAGAGTTCAGATATTGCGCCACAAAGTGATTCCCCTAGTCCGGGTACAGTAGTATCATTAAAGGGAAGAATCAACATGGGAACGAGAAGATGAAATCAGGGCCTTGTACTCCCATTTATTTGATTAACAATTTTGATGACAAAATCTTTTAAGGGGGGGATGATGTGACGACCCAGATTATTTTCAACCAGTTGGACTGCATGGCGGGATACGGAGGGAAGAAGGCTAGAAGAGTGCGCGATGATAGGAGAGTGAGACAGTATAGCGCACTTTTCCATGAGTGAAATGTGCTATCGCTGGCTGTGAAATAGAGGGAGTAACGCCGCGCGCGTCAAAAGAAGAATAGAGAGAGCGCGCGACGATGAGCGCTCAACGATAGGAGGAAGAAGGGAGAGCGCGATTGCGATAGGAGAAGATGGAGCGCCACGTGTGAAGTGAGCTTTCACCAATCGTGTGTTGCCACTTGTGCTTCCGCCGACTGTGTGTTGCCGCTTGTGCTTCCCTAGGCAATATTGTTGCCGCTTGTGATTCTGCTGGCAGAGTTGTTGAGAGAAGGCCAGTGCCATCTGTGAATGGGAGAGGCAATGTCGTGAGTATCTGGAAGAAAGAAATTTCACACACGGCAATGAGATGGAGCAAGTGGAGTAGCGCCGGCTATGTAACATCGGCTGTATTTCATCGTGTGTGCAGCGCCGATTGTGTAGCACCGGTTGTGTCACTAGTGTGCATGTGTTGAAGTTGCCAATTGTTGAGTGCATGCTGGTGTGAGAGACACTTGTCCAGATTTTTTAGAATTTTTGAGCCACTTGGACAGCCACCCTACTCTTCATTCTCTCTCTCACCCATGCCACTTATTCATCTTTCTCTCACTAAGACAAGTTTGGAGATGTAGCTCGGAGGGCAGCCATTGTTGGGCGGGTGGGAGCTATGAAAGGAGGATTGGAGAAGGCACCATTGTTGTTCATGTAAGTGGATCCATCACCATTGCATTGTAGTTATAAGGAATGCATGAACCTTATGCTTGTCAGATGAGAAATGAAAGTACATGTGAAGTAGAAATTCTTTTTGCGTTGTTCACTGAAATTTGTGGTTTTTGTTTTATGATGAAAGTGGATGCTGAGAATGACTGCATGATGTTTAAATCCTATAGGACATGCATGTTTATGTGTATACATGGTGAGAGAATAGTTATTATCATGTTCTTTATCATGGAATGAAGGTTATGAAATGGGTTCTTTAGACGTGTCATATGAGACTGTGAAATTCCAGAAATATATGTGTTCTTGAAAGAGATTTTTGAAAAGACAAATGAGGTCTGATTGATCTTATATCATCACTATTGGAAAGATATGTGAGTCTAGTAAAATGTTCGTTTTTTCCCATTGTCAAAATTCTTTATTAAAATGAAGTTATGTTTTAAAATGTGAAGGTATATCATTGTTGACGGTTTTTCTGGATTTTTCCACTGATACTGTTGTGGTCACTGATTTTAGCCAACCAAACGAAATCTATTTTAGCTTAAACTATAGCCATTTGAAAGGTGTTTGAATGGGCTAAAATTTTCATGTAGAAGCTATTTTTAAATTCTTCTTAGATTGAAAGTTATACTTCATTTTATGAAGGTATGTCACTATGGACAGTGTTGATAAAATTAAGAACTATCACTTTGCTTGGTATAAACCTTCGAACCATCCAATGGAGTCAAAATTCTGTCAAATTTGTCCTGTTAAAAAGATACATATCTTGGCTCAAACTTTTATTTTGAAACTATCTCAAGTTGCTTCACTGTTTGAGAGTTATAATGTTATGAAACATGGTATGTGTTCCCTGTACACCTCAGAGTGCAGCAAGTGAACCCTCATCCCCTTGAACCAAAAAGGGGGTAAATGAGATCCAATACTCTTCAAACCACCGCCGTTTGAAAGATAGGTGTGTTTAGTACAAAATTTGCTTCGGAACTATCTTCAAACTCTAAATGGACCAAACGTTACGACTCCAATTATCTTTAATGGCAAGAAATTGAGCTATGAGGCTTAATTGGAATATTGCTATGGTTACTATGATACTGTCATTGTGGTACTGTTAAAATGTGATATTGCCACTGTCATACTGAGATGTTAATATTGTGAATAATGGTGCCATGTTGCTTTTGTGATATGTGAATGGGCACCTACTATGTGAATAATGGTGCATGCTACTTATGTGATATGTGAATGGGCACCTATTGTGTGAATAATGATGTCATATTACTTATGTGATATGTGAATGGGCATATACTGTGTGAATAATGGTGCCTTGTTGCTTATGTGATATGTGGATGGGCACCTACTATGTGAATAATGGTGTCATGCTGCTTGCTTAGGTGATATGTGAATGGGCACCTACAGTGTGAATAATGGTGTCATACTGCTTATGTAATATGTGAATAGGCACCTACTGTGTGAATAATGGTGCCATTCTGCTTATGTGATATGTGAATGGGCACCTACTGTGTGAATGATGGTGTTGGTATCTGAAATTTTTCATAACTCCCCATGATAGGACGAGAGTCAGGATGTGGATATTTGGGAGGGTCGCACCCCCCCGATCTTTATGAGCACTACACATTGGGTCACCCAATGGTAGTTTAACGCTCTCTCGATAGAAGGGTACAAAGAGAGGGTCTTGCAAGGCCACTGCTTATCGAAAACCCAAAGCGCACTGGGATGTGTGCTTATGTGAGAGCATTATGAAGTGGGTCATCCACTTGTCATTGTCCTCCCTGCTGAATGAAGGTAGAGGTTTCAAGTAGGATTGGCTTAACTTGAGCAATGAAACTTCTATTTCAGAAGTAGGCCTTACTAGTCTTGTAGCTGTGATATGTCATCCTTACTATTATCCTAAAGTACTATGGTTGTGATTTATGCATCGTATATTAAACTGTTTTTATCATGTTACTGTTAGAATGTTGAGAAGCATGTTGGGGGACTCCACTTACTTATGTGATATGTGAATGGGCATATACTATGTGAATAATGGTGTCATGCTGCTTATGTGATATGTGAATGGGCATCTACTATGTGAATAATAGTGTCATGATGCTTATGTGATATGTGAATGGGTACCTACTGTGTGAATAATGATGCCAAGCTGCTTATGTGATTTGTGAATGGGCACCTACTGTGTGAATAATGGTGTCACGCTGCTTATGTGATATGTGAATGGGCACCTATTGTGTGAATGATGGTGTTGGTATCTGAGCCTTTCTCTAACTCCCCATGATAGGATGAGAGTCAGGATGGGGATATTTGGGAGGGTCGTGTCCCCCCCATCTTTATGGGCACTACGCATTGGGTCACTCAACGGTAGTGTAACGCTCTCTCACCAGAAGGGCACAAGGCGAGGGTCATGTCTTGCAAGGCCACTGCTTATCAAAAACCCCAAAGCACACTGGGGATGTGTTCATGTGTGAGGGTATTACTCCTGAATGACGTAGAGGTTTCAAGCGGCAGGACTGGCTTAACTTGAGCAATGAAACTTCTACTTCGGAAGTAGGCCTTATTAGTCTTGTAACTGTGCTTTGTTATCCTTTCTGTTATGCTAAAGTAAGATGGTTGTGACTTATGCATCGTATATTAAACTGTTTTTATCATATTACTGTTAGAATGTTAAGAAGCATGTTGGGGGACTCCACTTGATACCTCGTAAATATGTGTACACTATTTATTGTTGTCATTGGTACGCTAGTAGAAATGCACTAGTGTAGATATGCTTACTGAGCCGTTAGCGCATTCCATTTTATTTACATAATTGTAGAGTGAAGGGTGTTGACATCTGTGCTAAGGCAAGTGGTTGTTTTGTGTCCGGTCGTTGAAGCATCAAGTTTGAGAAGTTTGTGGAGCCATCTCCTGAAGATTTTTCATAGTATGTTTTGGGGGGCTTACCTTTGTGATGGAATCTTTATATTGTGTAATTTTTTGGCCAATAGTGCCTTAATGGAATTGTAAGAACTTTTGGATATTTAATGAATGAAATGGATGTACTTTTGGATTGATATTTGTTTGATGAATGGATTTATTCTAGTTTTCTTTAGTAGTTTGCTCTCGATTCCGTATTTTTATGGGTTGAGCCACTCTCACCTGAGTGTTGTTCGCGACCTCCAGTCACGATCCCGTGCTCTGTCGCCCTATGACAGGGGTTAGGGGGCGGGGTCGTGACAATAGAGCAGTCGAAAATGGTAGAAAAATAACTTGAAATATGATATTTTAAAGAAATCGATAAGAAATCTAAAATCCAATTCACACAATTTCAGAATTTAATTATATTGATTTCTCCCTCTAGATTTGTCGTTTATTCCTATAAATGTACAAGACAAAGAGAATGAGAACCCTGAGACAAAGAGAATGAGAACCTTGAGAAGAACCCAGAACGCAGGATCAGGGAGAAGTTCAATATTGTTATTAGGGAGAGTAACTTGCTGGATGGGCAAAAGAGGTGAGACGTCCTTTACAAACCTATGAGGTTGTAAAACATCTCCCTCTGTATACTTAGAAAACCACTCCATTAAATTTAAATAGAGAAACTTTGTATTACCAAGCAAACGAAGAATCACGATTCCTAGAGATATCGAGCAAAACCCTGAATTTCTACAGAGAGTAAGAGATTCTAGAGAAAGTAAGAGAAATGAAATCTAGGAGTACAACCGCTCCAGCAACCTCATCAAAATATTAGGGACAGCTCGGCTTTCTAGAGAGAGAAAGATGGAAAGGTTCAATTTTTTTAGAGAGAGAAAAAATCGAAGTAGTACTGGGAGATTATGAGAGATGGGATCTGCATAGTTGAAGATGAGAGAAGGAAAGAGCTATGAGACGGTGCTTGTGACACTTGCTTGAGAGTGGGAGAGAGGCTATTGCGACTTAGAGCGGGAAGGTTTGGGGGAAAGGAGCAAAGAGGAAGCAAAAAAAAATCTGCATAGTTGAAGATGAGAGAAGAAAAGAGCTATGAGACCTGCTTGAGAGTGGGAGAGAGTCTTTTGTAAATGCGACTCTGATCGGGAAGGTTTGGGGGAAAGGCGCGAAGAGGGAAGCGTAAAAAAATTTGAGCGAAAACAATTTGAATCTGACTCAAATTTTTTTAGCTCACATATTTGGGTAGGCTCAATTTTTTTTTCGCTCACGTTTTTGGGCAAATTTGGCTTAGCGTCATAATCTATTTTGTTGGGGAATAAAATCTAATGGGGTTATTCAAACTGTTCCCAGTTGCTATATCAACCTTTTTTTTCTTGTCATTTAAAAATATTGGTACATCCAAATTGGCAAGAAAAATTGCAAGAAATCTGTTATGGAATCATTGAATACTGATGAAACATTGCATTTGATTGTGTGACATTTATCAAAGATTGGGGATTTGGGACTATAGTGGTTGATTCAACTAGTTTGGTCATTAAGTTCCATTGATTTATTTTGATATTGATAGACCAGTCTATGTTTAACACTAGGATACGGTTAGCGGCGGCCAACCCCGCACATGTAGAAATATAATTCGATTTTAATTTTTAGAGAATATATAATCTTTAACAAGGAGATCATGAATATGAAAAATAAATAAATGAAAACTAAAAATAATAAATCTATTAAGTAAACAGTTAGATTCAATTGTTTTTAGATGGAGCACCTATTTACATCCATCTTTAAGATTTGGACCGCATATTGTACAAATACGATCCAACCCGCATGAAATAATTGTTCTTAGCATTATGTGAAACATTGTATCTCTTTGCTCTTTTGACTGATTGAGAAAGGATAGTTTGGTCTGTAAAAATAACGAAATAAAACTTCTATATGCATGGAAAAGTAGCGTTGTGACTTCTCCTAAAAGAAAACTTATTACAATCCCATAGTGTCAAATGAAACCATTAAAAAATAAAAAAAAATAAAAAAATTCAAGAGAATAAAATTGCATAAAAAACGTTCGCCATTACATAAATGAAAGATGGATTTTTGTTGTTGCCCAGCTTTGCTACAACATTAGAACCAAAAATAATTCAGAGATATAAGGGCAAGCTTCCCCTACAACATAAAACTTATATACTTACCGCTATCCAACAGTCCATTATGAATGGACGGCTGAGATGGCCCTATTCGCAATATCACGCCTGTACACTATATTATTTTTATTTTTATTTTTACATATTACTTTGACACCAAATTTTGAGCGTGCACTCCTCTCTTAATCTCTGTAACGACCCAAATTTCCTGAGCATGGTGAGCACGTGCGGCAACGCCGTGCACTGAAGAAATTGTTGCCGCACATGCAGCGAGAGGAGCGCCACGTGTGAATTGGGCTATCGTGGACTGAAAAAACGGATTAGCGTTGGCTGTGTTGTGTGTAGCGGCGACTGTGTTGTGTGTAGCACCAACTGTGTTGTCTGTAGCGTCAGCTGTGTTGTGTGTAACGCTGGCTGTGTTGTGTGTAGCGTCGGCTGTGTTGTGTGTGTAGCACTGGCTGTGTTGATTGATGAGTACGTGGCCGCATGCAGGTGGTTTATAGTAGTCTAGGGAGTTTCTTCTCTCTCATGTGTGCCAAGTGGTAAAGGTTGTTGTACCCACAATGATGCTTATCCCCCATGCTTGCCCTTCTCTCTCTCCTCTTGTGTACCACTTGTTATTTGCCACTTGTCAATTACACGCTGCCACCATATGTGATTATTTATACACCCCACCACCTATGAAATGGGGTTTCTAGCTCTCACACACGTTTACCTCTCCTCCCTTTGTCATTTGACCTCTCCAAGCCTTGTCCCTTAAGCTTGGACCAGCCATTGGAGTTAAGCAGTCAGTGTGAAGTAGGAGAAAGACTTTGGAGTTTCATTTGCATTAGGTAAGTGGATCTACCTTTCATGTTTTTCTACTTTTGTTTTATGCATGTCATTTAGATCATCAAAGTGTGAACTCTAAGCATGATATGGATGTGATGGTAAATATGTGCGTGAATGTATGACATTGAGATCTCGCTGGAATGTGCTTTGTATGTTCCAAAACTATGACTCTTATTCGTGTGATAGGTAGAGTATTGAAAATATCTATGATGGTTATGAAATTTGGTGGGAAATAACCCCTATGAATCAATTTTAAGATGGAAAAGACATTGTTTTAATATCTATTTTAGTTTGGATGTTATTAATCATTTTCTAAAGTATGCCAAAACTGTGAAGTAGAATTCTAGAGAATTTACATACTTTTGTGATGAACTTTTGACAAAGAAAATGACCTCCAATTGGCCTCAAATCATCAACATTTGGAAGGTCTATGAGTCTACTTTGCGTTTGGTGTGTATGAATAGCTGAAATTCTTAATAGTTTGGAAGATATGGCTTGTTTTATGCATGTATGTCACTGTTAGCAAACTGTGATAATTTTCAAGAATGTTATTTCTGTTATACTGAGAGTTTGACTTAGCAATTGGAGTCCAAATGATACAAAATCACTGCCATTGAAAAGATTTCTGAGTCTATTTTAATGTTCATGTTAATATCTTGCTCTGATTCTTTATTTATCTAATGTTATACTTCAAAACATGACTGTAGATCACTATGGACAGTTTTGATAAAAGCACATAACTGATGTCTCTGATATTAAGGGTTTTGACCAACCAAATGAGGTCCGTTTTCTTCCAAACTATTGCCGTTTGAAATTTTTTTGAGTAAGCTTGATATCACATATTTAGCACTATTCGAAATTCTCTCTAATTTGAGAGCTATATGATTAATTATAACCATATGTCACTGTGGGCAGCTTTTATAAAACTCAGAATTTATGCCTCTGTCACCATAGATTTTGACTGACCAAAATGGGTCCATTTTCTTCCAAACTACTATTGTTTGAAAGATTTTTTAGAAGCTTGAGATCATATGTTTAGCGTTTTTTGGACTTTATTCTTGATTGAGTTATAGAGTAAATTTTAAAGACATGTCATTGCCTTCACTGCACAACAAATTTTAGATGAAATATTCCCATTCTTTTGAACTTTTGAGGGGCCAAACAAGGTCCAATTGTTTTCAAACCATCCCGATTTGAAGGATAGGTACAAAAATTGGTTTTGGAACCATCTTCAAACTCTAAATGGTCCAGGGGTTACGACCCTAATGGTAAGCGCATGTCATTGCCCTTGATGGCAGGAACTGAGGGGTAAGGCTTAACTAAAACGATGTTACTGTTATTATGGTACTGTCATTGTGATACTATGCTAGTTATGTGTTAGGTGAATGGGTATCTACTGTGTGAATGGTACCATGTTGCTTACGTATTAATGATGGTACCGTGCTAGTTATGTGTTATATGAATGGGTACCTACTCTGTGAATGATGGTACCGGGCTGCTTGTGTATTATGTGAATGGGTACCTGTGTGAATGATGGTACCGTGCTTCTTATGTGTTATGTGAATGGGTACCTACTATGTGAATGATGAAACCATGTTGCGTATGTGTTATGTGAATGGGTACCTACTGTGTGAATGATGGTACCATGTTGCTTATGTGTTATGTGAATGGGTACTTACTATGTGAATAATGGTACCATGCTGCTTATATGATATGTGAATGGGCACCTATTATGTGAATGATGGTGCTGGAAACTAAGATCTTTTCCTAACTCCCCATGATAGGACAAGAGTCAGGATACGAATGTGAATATTTGGGAGGGTCCCCCCCCCCAGATCTATATGGGCACTACACAATAGGTCACCCTTTGGTAGTCTGATATTGTGATACTGTGACTATTATGTGATTTACTTGGCAAGCTTTGAACGTATCACATGGCCATGACTGACACCAGTGAGGTGCGCACGAGGTGATACGTGACTTCCCGGCAATGCCTTGCAAAAATTGAATCGTCTGAGATGGGTAGTCGCCTAAGTTATGTAGTTGACTCGAGATGTGTGAATAACCTTAGTTATGAGATTAATTTGAGATATATGATTTACCTGAGTTATATGATTGATTTGCAAGATACGAGATTGGCTTGATGAATAGGGCTAAAGACTGGGTTGTGTCTGTTGATTTTGTTATACTTTCTTGTTTGTGTGAATCTGTTGAAATCTGATAGATTGCTAGTGTATATGATATTTGACATCCTATATTATGCCTGCTCTACCATGAAAAACATCATCCTATAATTGTGACATAATTGTGATGCATGACTCCTGTTCTACGAACATGGCTTAGAACCTTGATCTATGTTGTGTGATAATATTCATAGGAAGGGGAAGCATGATATTGTGATCTACTTACTGTGCTTTTTAGCTCATTCCTTTGCTTCCATTCTTGCAGTTTGTGAGCTGCAGGTCGAGGACAACAGGAGATGATCGTGTTTGGTGGACTGAAAGCCTGCGCTCGACGAGTGGATCTTTGTCCTTGTGTAGGTATTTGTCAGTCGTCGGCTATGCAGTGGTTGTTTTATGAAGTTATGTATTTTGTGGTCAGGCATGTAGTGCCTTGGATGAATTATAATATTCTGGATATTGTAGCTTTGACTTTTGGAGAATGCATATGGATATAAATGGTTTTAATTTATCCAGCTTTTGTTGTTGTTTCTTGTGGGAGTTTGTATTTTTTCCCGTGGTTTGCTTTGATTTTGCATTTATAACACGTGTTGATGCCACTCCCACCTGAGTGACGTACGTGACCTCTGGTCACGATCCCTCACTCTGTCGCCCTCCGATTGGGTACTGTAGGGGCCGGGGGCAAGGCCATGACAGGTATGGTATCAGAGCAGTCAGGATAGGATTCTTGGCCTAAGGAGTTTAGAAGTGTCTTTAGAATAGTTTTGGGTAGATTAGTAACTGAGTGCTTGTAACTTAAGTTGAAGATACCGAGGACGTGGACCAATAATGCAAGTTCTAGTAATGAAAACCTCAGTGAGTTTGTCAGAACCTTAGGGGCCATGACACAGATGATGAAGGAAGCAATGTCGACCCTATCCACCCCTACCCCAAGACAGAATGATAGTAACCTGATAGAGAGGTTTAAAAGGCTAACACTTCCAACTTTCTTAAGGCAGGGAAGTATAGAGAAAGTAAAGAGATGGCTAATGCAAGTAGAAAGATCCTTAGAGTCCTACAGCGCTCCGATGTACAGAAGTTGAGACTAGGTGCCTTCATGTTAGAAGGGGACATCGAACATTGGTGGCATTCGGTGCAGCACGCTTGGGAAGAGGATGAGATAGTACCTACTTGGGAAGGATTTTTAAAGGCCTTTAATGAAAAGTATTTCCCTGAATCAATAAAGGAAAGGAATGAGGTAAAATTCATAGAACTACAACAAGGGAATCTAACCGTTGATCAATATGTGGCCAAATTTTCAGAGTTATCCCGACACACGCTGTATATTATCAACACGGAGGCTATCAGAGAAATTGGGAGAGAGGTTGATTTGGATTTCACCCAACTCCTCAGAGGCAGAGAATAGAGATTTTCGTGAGGAGAGGGAGAAGAAAATGTACGACAGAAGTAGTGAAGGTCAGCTTGGCTCGTGCTGAACCTTCGAAGAATGGAGTTGTTTGACCCGACTGCTAGGTGTACGTAGTGGCAAGACTAGCACGATGATTGGTATGGCGTGGTAGCTAGATGGGCACGATGACTAGACCGGCACAACGGCTAAACTACTCAATGACTAGATGAATGCGGCAACTAATCTAGCACAGTGGCTGGTCTTGTGCGGCAACTTAACGGGCATGGTAACAAGTTCGGCACAACAGCTAAACTACTCGACAACAAGATTGGTGCGGCGACTATCCTAGCATGGTGACTAGCGTGGCATGGCAGCTAGACGGGCGCGATAACTAGTCTGGCACAAAGGCTAAACTGCTCGACGTCAGAGCTAGCACAGTAGTGCAAGGCTCAACCAGTCCTCTGGTCAAACAAGCAAAGGAGAAAAGAGAGAGAGATGAAATCGTGCCCAACAGTGTGTGCTGTCGTGCACGGCAGAAAGTTGGAAGGGAGAAGAATCACGCTCAACAGTGTTCACTATCGTGCGCAACAGTCAGAGAGAAAGAGGGGAGAATCACGTAGGACATTTGATGTACCGTGCGCAACAGACAGACGAGAAAAAGATTGTCACGCTCGGCATTTACAGTGCCGCTCGCAGTGGATAGGGAGAGAAGGGGATCGTCACGCTCGGGAGTATGCACTGCCACGTGTGATAGACTAACGAAAAGAAGAAGATCACACACGACATTTGCACTACCATGCGTGATGGACAGAGAAAGAAGAGATCGCCACTCTCACAGTATGTACTGCCGTGCGAGACTGTCTGAGAATAAGAGGAAGATGACGCTCGGCATTTGCACTGTTGTGCACGATGGGCACGGAGAGAAGAGAACGTCATGCTTGGCAGTATGCACTGCCGCACGCAACTGTCTGAGAAAGATGAGAACATGAGATGAGACATAAAAAAAGAGAGAAAGAAGGAGAAGAGAAAGGAAAGGATAGAAGAAAGAGAGAAGAGAAGAAAAAAGAAGAAAGAAAAGGAAAGAAGAAAATAAGAGAAAAGGAAAGAAGAAAAGAAGAGAAAAGGAAAGAAGAAATAGAAGAAAGGAAAGAAGAAAAGAGAGAGAAAGAAGAGAGAGGAAGAAAGAAGAGGAAGAAGAGAGAGAAAGAAGAGAGAGAAAGAAGAAAGAGAAAGAAGAGAGAGAAGGAAAAGAGAAAGAATAGAGAGATAAAGAGTTTACCTTACGCCCGGGGGTACCATCAAAATTCTTCTCTCTTCTCTCGCTCTCTAAGAGGTAACCAAAATCTCAATTAAAAAGTAGAATTTTTATTGATGAAACTTGGATCCTTTTACATGAGGTGCGTGCTTGTTTATATATAAATGGGGCCCAATGGTGGGTGTACAATAAAAAATTGTCCTAATTGTAAAAAATAAGACATTAAAATAATTAAAAAAAATCTAAGAAAATGGGGCAAAATGATGATTTGGCCCCTGCACCAACAATCCACGAAATTCCAATTGAGTCCCAATTGTGCCCAAGAACTCTTGCGATCTTCCCGGGTCGGTTCGGGGTCTTTCCGGTCTCCGTTAGGCTGAAAGATAATTCCTTTCTTGATGGACTTGGGAAAACGGTCGTTTTGATACCACTTTCGAGCCACTGGGCGGGTCTTTGGGTCACGATCACGAAGTGCGAAAATCTCGAGAAACATGTGATCTTTATTTGAAGACTACGCCCATTTCTTGGTTTTTTCTATGATTTCTTCGTTGAATATAAACGAGCAAGTCATCATGAGCGTTTGGCGACGAACGTGGCTTGATTTAGTGCTTGAACGACCATTTTCCATTTTTGATCGTTTGGCCGGAATTTGGTATTCGGTGACTGAAAAGTGCAGCAAATTCGTACTCGTCACACGTCAAATCTGGCCATCCATCACATGCAAGGTTCAGCTTTGAAGAATCCTCAAACCTTGTGCTCATAATGGGTCTGATTTTGTGTTAATCCGACATGCGAGTGTCATGATGTGGCCGCTCGATCGAGGTGTGCTCCTGCTGAAAAACCTGCAACCTTGCTTTGAATCACGATCTTCTCTCATATTTTTCTCCCGGCTCGGGCCACAACATAAGTCAAGCCAACATATAAAAATGCCCAGGTCAATGAGATGAACACGATAGTAAAATTTGAGCTTGAGTTCGTCGAGCTCGCCCAGCTGAAAGGCGAATTAACCACATTTAAAGAGACCCTGGCTAAGATCGGAGTTCGAAATATACTTCCCCCAAAATCTTATGTCAAGGATGTTCTTGGGGATGTCGGACCTCTTCCTCCAAGTTTTGAATTCCCTTAATTTGAAAACAAGTTCAACGGAAAAGGTGATTCTGAAAATCATATCTTTGCTTACCTATTGGTTGTTCCTGCACTTGAAGAGAAACCTTACCGTCTCAAGGTCATGTTTCAGTACATTATCTCTGGACAAGCTTTACCATGGTTCCGAGAGGTGGTATCAAAATTCTTGAATCAAACACCCGATGAGTTGTTTCAATGTTATGTTTAGCAATATCACGAGACCAGAGAGAGATCAATGACCCTTGGCGAATTGTTCTCCACCAAACACAATCCGGGCAAGTTGTTTACAAATTATGTCCAACGATTTAGAGAGGCTGCATCAAAAGTCATTGATTGCACACTTTCTGAATCCTCTGATCGTTATGGCCATAGAGAGGTCTTCCCCTGAGAATAAACTCTACCTCAGTAAAAGTATTCGATCTTTCTCTTTTGACTCAATGTTAGAAATGGTTTGACATTATGAGAGAGAGCAAAGGAAATTGCTCGAGATTGGTCACCAGTTACACTGGGGCAAGAGCCTGATGAAACCATATTGGGGAAAGAGTCAGATGATGTCGTGAAGGAACAAGAGCCTGACTACAGTCAAGATTGATCTAAATGTATCTCTAAAGAGATGACAATTGAAGAATTTGATGGCGATCCCAAGTCAGAACCATCACCATAATCATTTAAGGACATAGATAGGGCTTACTCAAAGCAAAGCAAGGTAATATCAGATGATAGGACTGATGAAGATGAAGAAGTCCTAGCTGGTATCAACTTGATAAACATCGATGATTTGAAATACCTGCACAAGACTGAAAATCATCCAATATGGCATTTGGGGCACAGGAAGAAACCACCTTGAAAATGAAAACTGAAATGGTAGAGTGACGTATTTTACTAAGGAATTTCAGAAATCGAATGATAAGAATTGCCTTAGGTCTAGATCTATTCCAGGGGGAGCTCCTATAGAGTTAGAGAAGTCCAACCCACAAAAGGAGGAAACCATTCCAACAGTTCCAATAGAAGTTAAGAATATGAAGATACAAAAGGACCAACTTATCATCCCCATGAAAAAAATACTAGATGAGCATGAATGCACTCAAAACCCTATTGTTAGGGAATTTCATAAAGAAAATGCCAATGTTTGCATTAGCTAAGGGTCCATGATCCAAGAGAGAATGGGAGAGAAAAAAAAAAAAACTCACAAAAGACTCAAGACACCCATGTCCTAGGCCGTAGGGCTGGGGTAAATATTCAATTGATGAGAATAATAATAGCCAGAATTCTGAAACTCAAGAAAATGAGAAAAATACAAGAAATATCTCGATTCTGGTCAAAGAAACGAGCGCACAAAAAGTTTAGAACATCCTAGTGATACATGTCACTACAAAAGAAAATGATCACATCTTTCAAATAAGTGCAGTGAATGACCCACAGAAGGCTCAAGTCATCAACGAGCTCAATCGAGATCCTGAAGCTAAGAACTCCCAAGGCTACATTTGTGAGGAATTCCTTAATCTCGACAGTGCAATCCACGAAGAAAAAAAAATTCAAGCCTAGAGGATTATGTTGAGCTATCCCTTAATGTGAACCCAAAAGAAGATCCATCCCCTCAAGAATAGATAAAAGAAATTGAACATCTAGAAATACTAAGAGGTCCACCTGGGCCACCTTCACTTGACTTCTTGGCAAACCCACCTATTTGGGATGAAGAGCTGATTAATGCAGAAAAAGCAAAGGATCCAAATTTGATCAATCTTGAAGATCCAACACCTCAGCAAGAGTTAAAAGAAATCAAACCCCTAGAAGTTCTAAAGGGACCATCTGGGCCACTTTCAAAGGATTTTCTTAATAACCCGCCTATATGGGATGAAGAACCATACATTGAAGATCAAATCATGTTATTCCCTCAAGAGAAAGGATCTCAGGAAAAAGGCCCTATAGGGGCAGCCCCTTCAAACTACTTGATAAGGGTACCCTCACTTGATGATGAAAATAAAATAGGGGCAATCGGTGAGGCCCACACCTTATCTGACGACTCCCAAAACGCCTTGAGGCAATGTACTCCTCAAGAGCAATATGAAGTTGCAACTGAAAAATATTACCCAAAAGGTATGGGGTGATCACTTACTCATCCCTTTTAAATAAGCCAAGTGGGGCATCTAGGCTTTGCTTAGGCATTCGACTACATGGTATTGACAACATAAGGAGTTAAAAATAAAAATAAAAAAATAAAATAAAAAAAAAGCTTAGCCAACTCAATAAGAGATTGAAGGATTACGAAGCTCAGAGTGACTCCGAGTCTGAAAATCAAAGCTCGAGTGAAGCAGTCCAAGGAGGACATATTCGATAAAGATTTGACAACGTTTGTCAAGGAAGTATCAGATACCAACTCGGGGCAAGGAAAATCTAAGGATAACCAAGGCTAGGACTTCCCGCCACTTGGAAGAAGGAAGGATGGTAATATGTTTTTTTTAGGATGAAGTGCCACAAAAAGGAAAAATCGCCACCAACTCTTCTCCTCCTCCGCCTCTGTTTCCATCTTCTTCAAAAGAAAAACAAATCCGTCGAGATGAAAATCAAAAAGAATCTCGAGCGTTGGGAAAAAAAAAGCCACTGACCTGAACACCTGAAAGGGATCCTAGAGGCAAAAAAAAAAAATCCCCTGGGTTGAAAATCTTAAAAGAACCCCGAGCGTTGGAAAAAAGGCTATTGGGCTGAATACTTGAAAGAGACCCCCGGGTGATAGAAAAATAGAACTTCTCTATACTTTCGTCTCTTCTCTAAAATCTCCAAAAAGTTTTCTCTTCTGAAGTTAGACTGGCGTTAGAAAGCAAAGGAAAACATCAGTCCAAGAAAACTTGAAGAGGCTCAACTATCTGAAGTTTGAAAGAGTAGTAGTGGAGGAACAAAATTGGAAGTCCAAGGATATTTTGTGTACTTTAAGGCACATCCCATATGATCCAAGACACCGGTTTGCTCAGAAAACAAGAAAAATTCTTCCTTGAATGGTGACAGAGGAGCCAAGATTGGAAGATGATGAAGTACTTTGCGATTCCTCATCTTGAAAGTCCCAAGTAAAGGCTCGACAAGCTCATGAAAAAAAAAATAAACAGAAGAAGAAGAGAGAGCTCCATGGTAGCATGAGCCTAAGCTGCTTACCAAAACTTGTTTTTCAGAATTTCTCATCCATCTTCAAAATTTCCCCTATATGTCTCGTGAGTTTTCAAAAACCTTAATTTCTTTGGTTAAAACATAGCCTAAAACTCTATTTCTGTTTCAAAATTCAATCTATCTTCAAAACCGTCTATAATGTTTTAAAAAAATGAAGGAGTTTCATGGAGGCTTGGATATGATGCGTCCGCCGCCACCAAATCATGGATTGCCATGCTTAAAAACCTTTAGGAAAATAGATATAAACCCATAGGTTCTCATACCAAAAATCCTGGACCTGTGGACCCCAAGAATCAGAATAAAAGGCCAATAAGAAGTTCAATTAGCTAGAAATTCATCATCCCATCATTTTTTCTAAATCAAAATCCCATTCGATTGGAGAATCAGACCCTAAGAAAGAGGTCTAAAGTGGAAGATGACTACACTGACAACTTCTCAGTTAGCATTGGAGTGACTACAATAAGAAGTGTCACCAACTCAAAGACAACACGATTCCTGTGGACTGTCACCTCAGATCTCGATTGTCGGAGACCTCTCAGTCGCACTGACTCAAAGATAACACTGCCAAATCGATGTCTTATGGATCAAACCATCTATCGGCATACTGCCTACCCTAAGGGTCCTGGTCATTCAAAAGAATGATCCCTCAAAAAGGGTTTTCCTTCCCACCATGTCTCATGTGTCTAGTTCTTTGTCATTCAACTGGTGCCCCAGGTGAACACCAAAGAGGGGCAACTGTAGATAACCCCTCGAAATTCTGGTTATGGGAACTCTGACTAGGTGTCCACATAAGACTCAGCTACACGTCAACTGTGGAGGCTGAGCTTACCGCTGTGGGCTTGTTTTGTGGTCAGGAATTCTGCCGAGGGGTGCTTGCTTCGGTGTTGGAGAACTCCCAATCGTCCCGTCAAAAAACTAGGTGCCTGCACAACTTCAATGTCAGTATAGGTGGTTTTACAAACTCATTTGAATTTCTTTTGATAAGGGCCAATTTATGATAGGGGTGTGGAAAACAACACACAAGTGGTGGATGCAAGCACTGTGATATGGCAAGCAAGACATAAATAACCTAATGTAGTGATGTACATGATAAACAGAAAGTAGAAAGGATAACGGATTCCAAAAGTGTAGCCTAATCAGATTAGGATAAGAAAAGGGGATGTAAAACCTAATCTAATCAGATAAGGACAAAAATAGACAGGATCAAAAAGCTAATCTAAGAAGTAAGGATCTAGAACTTAATCTAAGCAGATAAAGATAAGCAAAAGATCTAATCTAATATAGTCTATCTCCTATCTTTTATCTTTTTCTATTTTATTATTATTATTATTCTTTTTGAATTTTCAAGTTGTTGGAGATAAAAAAAAATTGAAACTAGAGAACACAAGAAGCCAAAAAACAGGGGAATCATGACAGCATCAAATGAGAATGTGAAACTCTCATAGGACAACAAGGTCACATCATCATCATCGAAAGAACATATGGAGCTTTCAAGGCATGGGTAGGGCATGCAATCGATCTCATAGGGAATCATGGCACCTTTTGGGCATGGAGAAGCCACTTTAGTGAGGTTGTCAGTAAAGGGAGTGGGGAGTGGTTTTCCTCGAATGAGAGTGACAGGCTCTCATTAGAGGTATGAGTAATTGGGAGGATGAGGGTAATGGAAGTTGCATCATCAAAATCAGCTAGAGAAGACTTCAGTTCAACAAGTCTCCGAGATTCTGAGACAAATCTGGGTAAAGGCTTAGAGGGGATAAACGGGGGTGAAGTCTCTTCCATGACTGCTTCCCCCTCATTTATGATTTTTATCTTAGCAATGAGGCTCTCAACCCTTTGAAGCAGTTTAGCAGCTTTGACTTGCTCTTGGATTTCGGTCTGGGGAGCGAGAATGTCAGGGAAGACCTCAGATGGAGATGGTGGGTCATTCTCTTGCAACATGGCAATGAGACTAGTCTCTTCATAGTTCAGAACTTGCACCACCAGGGGTTCATTTTGCGTAAGCGAGCATGCGGTGATTTCTTTGGAGGGGATATCATTGTTCCTTTCCGCATGCCCCATAACCTTCTACGGCTCAATTTCTGCCTTTTCTAAGGCTTGAGAGTTGCCCCCACATAGTAGACTCCTTACAAAATTAGGAAGAGCAAATTTGGGCTTCTTAACCATGAGTGGTTAAGGCCTAACTGGTTTAGTAGGGCTCATGTTCTGGATTTGGGCTTTTGCCCATTTCGTGGGTTCAACTTCTATCTTGCTTAAGACTTTAGGGCTGCCTCGAGTTGGCATTTTTTGACTCAACAAGCATCTAGGTGAGACTTCTTTGGGCTCATGAGCTGCCCTGAGCTCAGATTGGACCTTCTTAGGCTTTAGCATCATGACATGCTCAGACCTAGTTGGCTCAGTAAGGCCATTGCTTTGGGTGTCCCGGCTTGAAATGGGCTTGGGTGAAGTTTCTTGTAGGGCCTGGATCTCGTTAGGCTCAAGTAGAGCAAGTTCGAGCTCAGTAACTTCCAACTCAACTTGTTTGGATTTGATAGGGGCGCCAATGTCAGACTAGATTCCTGCTCCTTTTGTAGGTTCGGCTTTGCCCTGAGCCAAGCTTCGAACCTTATAGATTGCCTACCTTGCTATGCCCCGAACAATCTCTTTGACATGCACAACGTGACAAGCTTCTTCGGTGTCATCAGCACCAAGGGAAGCAAGAGGGAAGAAGGGGTTTCGCTCTTCCAGGGGTTTCATGTCTTTGGTTTGAGAAAGGGCATAATATCTTCTCATATATGGTCCATTGTACATGTCTTTTGCAAGACAAACATGGTTGCTGATGCTCTCACCAAAAGAGCATCTGTTGGCCCTTGCACTACTGTTTGGCGTTGCAAACCACCAGATTTTATTTTTTCTTTCTTGTTTCGGAATCTAGCAACTTCCCTACTATAGGGCTGTAAGATAAATATGTTACTTCTTTTATTTTATTAATGAAAATACAGGTAATGGGCATTCTCCCCCACTGACTTACCCAAAAAAAAAAGAGAAATAGCAGAATCTTTTACTCTCTTCTTTTCTTCGCCCTTGAATCGAACCTTTAATTTTGTGGTCACCCGACCCCATATCCAGGCTTGATCATTATTTCCACTTTCAATTTCCAAGTAGAACTGCCTTCGAGTGAAGGCGAGCAATTCATCCAACCCCTTGTCATGTAGAGAGTTGGTATGCAAGGCGGGATGTGTGATAAAATCTTGAAGGGTTTGGGCTACCCTAACTGAGCCTAAGCTCGCCTCAGTACTCGAATGAGCACCGGTTCTAGAGGGTATTGGGACCGTGATGTGAGCTGATTTGGTACTTGACTGTCTTGGGACCGTAAGTAGCCCGGTTCACGCCTTGTTAGGAGACAAGGAGGTGGCTCGACCTATCTTGACATGGGTAATTTTCCTCGAGTTCTTTATCAGGGGTTGACGTGCATGAGAGGTATTGAAGGCGATGAAAGGAGGATACTCGAAGGGAAGGTCTTCGAGTACCATGTAGTGAGGGGTTTTGGCAATCCTACTATGTGCAAAGGAACATCCAGATCCTTAGTCTTACTGCTCAGGTGATCGAGCGTCTGCATACCTTTTTATGCCTTCCCCTGGTTTGGGGTTGGAAAAAATCCGGCAGCGTAATAGCCGTCTCGTGCCCTCACAACATCCTCAAATGATGTCTTTTGCCCTGTCCTTACCACTCTCGGGGGTGGAGCCCCAAGTTTAGACTGGATAGAAGGTGTCGTGAGGTGGAACCAAGATCAGACACACCTATTCTCAAAGCGGGGTGGAGGCTGAGTTAATGGAAATGTTATGGGAATGGGAAGGCTTATATCGCCAGATTTTGCCCTCGGAACTATCGGTTGTTTTGGTTACGTACGTGTGTGGACGATGCAAAAGTGTGCTGAAGGAAACTTTGGGGCTGACCCAAGGTGGTTGGGAGAGTTTGGCTTTAGAGGTGTCGGCCTCGCTATATAGTGCACGTGATAGTGGCCTTAAGGCCACCATTCATGATGTGCAAGTTTTAGTGCGACGAATCGCCAGGCAATTGGCGTTGTGCTTGATGGGGCACGACCTTTGGGCTGCCCCGAGTTGAATGATTGGTGGGTGGACCACCAGTGGTATGTTGTGTAGGTTGAGTGGCTTTCGGGCCACCCTTGGGTGTGGGTATGGATCCTAAGAGGCCCATGAGTGAGACTAAGTCAAGGCGGCTTTTGAGCTGCCCCCAAGTGTGGGAACAGCAGCTAGAGTGTCAGTCCTAGTGAGTAGGTGAGTGGGGATGGCTTTAGGGCCACCCTTATGTGGGAGACCAGAGGGTAGGCTGCTAACGTAGTGAGTGGAGACGTTGGGGGTGGCCTTGTGGCCATCAAAGTATGTGAGTGGTTCTTGTGGGTAAGCCACTGACACACATGTAGAGATTGTGGGGGGGTGGCCTTTCGGTTGCCCACAGAAGCAACAACCTCTTGGCTACCGATAGCAGAGAACGAATGTAGCAGGGTGGTAGAATGAAGACTGGCAGGTGAGCCGCCAGTTGCAAGGTGCACATAAAAAGTCGTGGCCTTCGGGCCACCAATGCACAAGGCGACAACAGCTTGGTCGTTGGTGCAGAGAGATGGGGAGTGAGGGACCCGAGGGTCCCTTCTCAACCCAAGTAGTGCTAGAGCCTGAAACCCAACTCTTGGGTGTGGGGATCATAAAATCCCTTACTCGGACATAGGAGTGTAGTAACTCCAAGCCCATTTTTAAGTGCATGTTGGGTTCGAAGTGAGTTGTAAATGAGCAAGACCAACCTTGGGGTGGTGTGTCCCCAGTGGAGTCTCTAGTTTGTCGGCCCTAGTCTCGGCCCCCTCGCGACAAGTGATACCCTTTCTTAAAACACTGGTACTTTTTCTAGAACCGCTCAATTAAATTCGCTAGCCTTCCGATGTTACCTCCCTTAGGAGGTAATACCAGGGGCGAAATAAAGGCACTAGGCACAAGGCCTAACCTCAAGCGCAACTCTCCTAAAGGAGCGGGGTTTAAGGTTAGGTTGCGAGAGAGAAGAAAAAGAGAGAAAGAGGGAGTAAAGAAGAAGAGAGAAGGATAACAAAGAGGAAACATCCAATCAAATTCGCTAGCCTTCGGACCTCACCTCTCCTATGAGATAATACTAGAGGATAAAGGCACTCGGCACTAGGCCTAGATGCCCTAGAGACTTGTCAAGAGATGTGATCTGCTTTGGGGAACAACCCTGAGCTTAACCTCAAGCGCAAATCTCCTAAAGGAGTGGGGAGTGAAGTGACGGTTAGGATAAGAGAGAGAAGTGAGAGAGAGAAGAGGGGGAACAAGAAGCAAAGCCCTCAGGAGACTTGTCTAGGGATGCAATCTGTAACCCCAAGCATAAATCTCCTCAAAGAGAAGGAGAGAAGAAGAGAAAGGAAAAGAAGCGAAGTCCTCAAGAGACTTGTCAAGAGATGTGATCCGCTCTGAGAAACAATCCCGAGCTAAACCTTAAGCGCAAGACTCCTCAAAGAGAAGGAGAGAAGAAGAGGAATGAAGAAGAAGGGGTAAGAAAAGGGAGAGTGTGAGAAGAGAGAGTAAGAGAAGAAAGAAAGAAAGGAAAGAGAGAGGGAGCAATAGAAAGAGAGATATAGAGAGGAAAAGAAAGAGGGAGAAAGAGATAAGAGTGAGAGAAAGAATGGATTGGCACCTCCATGAGAGAGAGAGAGGGCCAGTGGCTTTGTCGTTGATCTATGATGGGGGAGAGTGAGAGAGAGAGAGAAGAGGAGGAAGAGAGAGAGAGAAAGGAGGAGAGTAGACTGGTGGCCTTACCGCCGGTCTGTGAGAGAGGGAGGGAGAAAGAAAGAGAAAGAGGAAGAGAAAAAGAAAGAGAGAAAGAGAAAGAGAGAGAGGGAGAGAAAAGAGAGAGAAAAGAGGAGAAGAAGAAATGACCACTCAATAATCCGACAGCCTTTTAGCATTACCTCCCCTAGGAGGTATTACTAGGGCTACATAAAAGGTATTAGGCAAGAAGCCCAAGTACCTCGGAGGATTCTTAACGTCCCGAAACAGACGGGTCGAACCCGACTAGAGAACGACTCACAAGAGCCTCTTAAAGAGTGGACTAAATAAGGGAAGAGAGTATGGGAGTAGGGAGTATGGAAGTATGTGATATGGTGTAGCGTGTACGGTGTACGGTGTACGGTATATAATGTATGGTGTAAGTTGTATGGTGTAGGGTGAAGTTTATAAGGTGTATGGTGTAATGATTTTCTCTCTCCTCACTCAAGGGTAAAAGATCTTCCACAAATCTCAAAGAAAACTTTGTCTCTTCGAGGTTAAGCTTAATTTTAATTCATTTCTCACTAGCCATTCTAACATTTTACAATTTTCAAGCCATTTGGCTTATATAGAGGTGCCCCTTAAACAAGAGTGCACACTAAAAAACTAACCTAATTGCTTAAAAATAGAATTAAAGTGACTTAAAATGAATTTTCGAAATTTTATGAAAACTGATCGATTCTAAGAAATCATGGAAATGACCAATAGATCCCAAAATATGGCCCTTCTCCCATCCACATGGCTTGGGGGCTTCTCCCTTTTGATTTGGCGACGTTTCAGATGATCTATTGTTGTAGAAACGTAGGTTATCCTGAGGCGATCATTTTGAAATATGGGTTGCATCTTGAAATGAAGTTTTTCTTATGATTCCAAAATTTTAACCAAACCCACAAACTTGAATTCTTTCTCCTCATATCTAGCTCATTCTGTCACATCTTTGATCTTCTTTTCTATCATGATCATCTTGGGATGTGCCATATGCAAAATTGTTCATCTTGATGCTGAGAAAGACATAAATTTCAGCTTGATTTGCTTCAAGACGAGGGAGATATGGCTCACATAAAAATTCATGTTTCCAAAAAATACAAGTTTCATAAATGGAAACTGGATCCTTGTGCAACCAGTGAATAGTAAAAGGCCTCACCATTTTGGGAAAGTAGAACCTAGAAAGGTTCGTTTGAGCTGAAATTGACAAGTAGGCTGGCCTTGGCCTTCTAAATGATGGTCTGGTGACCATCAAATATCAATATCTGAGAGTTTTAGCTATGGTGCACCTTGTTCACGTTAAAGAGCTGTAAACCAAAGTAAATCTCCGTCTGTTTCCCATATCTTTGCCCAATTGGAATGAAAGTCATCATAAGAGGCTCATCTGCATGTTTTGGGGCCAAGAAGACATGACTACCATTGCTCTTCAACATAAGGCTTATTCACGCGTGGGCTTTTGCATTCCATAGGCATGATTGGTACCTATAGGTATTGGTCGCAACGGCCTCCTCTTTTATTCGCATCAGGAAAACAAGTGCATCAAAAATGCTCTACAACAATGGGATGAGATTTGTTTTCCAAAATCTCTAACCATCTTACATGGTATTTATCCATTTATAATAACCCAATAGGTTGTGCTCACACTATCCCCTTAATGTTGGGAAATATTTCAATGGTGCTCCCCCCTCTTGAGACAAGGCACCTAACAGTGGGTTTTTGTGGTGCACCTTGCTTTTATGATGGTCTTAAACAAATATTTTCCTAAAAAGTCATAAGTATATTCTAGCCTTGCCAAGAATGGCTAGTGAACGCCCCAAAATCAAACAGAACCATCTAGCCTGCCAGGTCCTATCTTGAGGGACTTAAATTCAGCCCCAAACCTGCCTGAAAGGTCACAACCCCGCTAGTCTATTGGCCACAGTAGGATAACGCAAGTAATGGTATCTCTTGTTTCGTACAAACCCTCAAGTAAGATGTGAGTTGGATTCAGTTTCCATCGCTTTACTGGTCGAGCTGTGACCTAAATCCGTCATTCACATTGGAGTGAGTTGGCATACCTTAAAAGGGACTTTTCCTATCTGCATTTTAGTTTAGATTGTGCGATAATCCATGTATTATCCTTGGAATCTCTTCTAGTACTTTAACAAAATCTTCAAAATGGTCAGATCATTTCATCAATTCTCCATTTTAATTTCAAGTAGGCTTGTACGAGTATTTTGTAATGTGGTCCCCTTCCAAAATTCCTTCCTTAAAAACACAACCTAATTCCATCTTTCCACTTTAGATCCATGATGTTTGCTGCTTAAAAAGAAATGCATAGCTGATGACCTATGAAGATTCAAAATGAATGTTAGCAAATTTTTTAAAATAGTTTACTTTTTGAGGTTGAAAATCAATGATCTTTTCTAATTTTCATGGTTGTATTATCTATTTGTAAAATTTAAAGTACAAAATCCATATCTAAGATAGATTTTCGAATGAGACTACATTCGAATAGATGCGTCAGCTGACATACCAAAACCCGTCTGTCATGAATAATTGAACCCCATGTGTCGAATGGAATTCAATAGGTGTTACAGTGAGGTCCCTACGTTCCGGAAGATTCAGTTCCAAGTGTGGATGTCTTGGACTTCTCATCTATGGAGCCCATTTAATGACTTTTGTCCATTGCATGATGATGCAAAACTACTACATCTGGAGGCTGATCCCCATTTCCTTTTCTTGTTGATTTTTGCTTATTAAAGCAAATTCAAGAAAGCATATGAGGGTGATTATAAACCTAAAAATTAACACAATACGAAATGGCCAAGGAAACTGACATTTCATTATCTCAAGAATCATTGATTCAGTTTAGGCACCTGATTTGTGAAAGATCACATTATGCATCTCACAAACACGAAATTTTATGCAAGTTTGGTTGGAAGTAACAACATTATGAAATGAAAATTAAGTTTCCTTAACTACCAGATAACACACACGCACAATTACCCAAAAAAAAATCAGATAACACGCGTGTGCACGCACACACACAAAATTCTGAAGAAGTTATGCTTGATTAAGTGAAGAGATATAAATAGGGAAGACATCACAATTGAATAGGGTAGTAGGAAGCTTTCCTTACTTCAATATTTAGAAAATCAGGACCTTCCTAATGTCATTAACAAATTGTTGGAATAAACAGTTCCTCAAATTTGAAGCGAATGAAGATAAATGATCCAACCATAAAACTTCACTTACATTAAAATAAATAAAAAAAGAATAAAGTAACAGAAATAAAGAATAAGGTCTCTTAATTGTTAAACTATCCAACAATGTCCTCTTTTGGCAAGAGCAATAGGTACTAAATTGACTTGAAATAATTCAAATCAAATACAATTGAGTGACCTAGTAATGAAAAAGTTTTATGTATGCCCTAAAAGAACAACTCCTGCCTACGATACCTGGGTTGTTATGTGTTCCACGAGCTGAATTTCTCCATTAAGTAAACATTTGAATCTTCATATCAAAATGAATTGAGCAAGAATGATTTGAAACAGCTTGCCTTCTTGAGAAGAAGAAGAAGAATAAGAAGAGGAAGAGGAGGAGGAAGAAGAAGACTTGATTCGATGGCTGATTGAGTGTGATATTGGCACGGCTCAATCGCACCACCATACTGCACAACTAGCAGGGCAGCAGTCAGATTGAACCGTGCCAACACCGCACGCGAACCGAGTCCCCTTCGCCTTCCTCCCATGAAAACCAACTTCATACCAAGCCAACACATTTCCTCCCTGCACACATACACATGTATGCATGTACAAGATGGATGGAGATGCAATGAAAATGAGGTCCTCCTCTATTTCTTGATGGTGTGCATTGATAGTCCTCAATAGAGAGGTCAGAGCCCAGAAAAGAATTCCCTCTCTAACAAAGACTTACCTCGATCTCTATGTTGAGAATTTGTATGAAAGGTTTGATGGGACTTGAAAGAGATGACCTCTTTCTTATCGAACCCTTCTATGAAAAAATAAAAAGCTAGCTGTGCGGATGGGGGTTCTTAGTAGGATTTGGAAGGGCAAGCAAGTCCATAAAGGTCGTGGCAAAGGGACATGTCACGAGGGTTTATTAATTACAATCGCAGATAAAAACATGCCAATTTTAAATGCTTGAAATCGAAAGCCCAAAGCCAACTGACACAAGTAACAACCATACCCAAAATACCCTCAGTTATTCACCCTTATTACGAGTCAACTTATAGTGGCGGCAACGGGGCAGGCCGCGCTCTTGGCCTGGGCCCCAGCCTTGGGCTTAGCCTGACCTGGCCCTGATCGAGATAACAGGGCCATAACCTAGGCACAGCCATAGCCTTATCAGGGCCGGGTCGGGTCAAGCAAGAACAAATAAAATAAACAGTAAAACAAAAGAAAAAGAGGAAAACATGTTTTGGAGGACTCATTATAATTAATTTGGGCCATATTATTTTTTCCTACATGGGTCTTTGTGGCATCACAACAGCAAATGAGATAGAAACACGATGATTATTGGAAGGGTTGAAATTGATATCTACTTTGAAAGGAGGCAAGATTATCGAAAGTGATTCGGTAAATGTCATTGCTTGTAGCAAGAGAGAGATGCACATTCTTTGGAAATTAAAGGCTATTTTTCATCAAATTTAGTGTTTTATGTTATGCTCCACGTCAACTATTCAACATAATTATAGGAGGAGTTCATGCTCCTCCTTTGTTGGTCATTTCTTTTCAACGATCTTACGTCTTTTTGTTTTTACACCTTGTTTTCTTTTTCACCTTTGATTAATGGAAGTTTTACGTTACCGTTCAAAAAAAAAAAAGAGAGCCAGACTTGGTAAGTCTTTTCCAAATTGTAGTGGTTGGCGAGGGCTACATTTCTTGGCCTAGGCCCTAGCTTTTCAAAGCCAAGCTGACCAGGTTGGGGTGGATGACCCTGCCCATTGCAGCCCTTACAACTTCGTTATTTGGTGGGGAGAGGGAAGGGGTAATTTGGTCAAGAGCAAAAGGAGCCTTAGATTCCAAATGGGTGGGACCCGTTTGGGTGGATCCCGAGGCGATTCCTTGGGGATGAAGCGGGACCCACAGTGAATTGTTTCCCCCTCTAGACGACATGTCACTTACCGTTTGTTGTTTTGACAATGCATTGTTACCCTAGTTGGTGCTTCCAATCGTCCGATACTGGTAGGGGTCAAAATTTCGGCTAAATACCAACTTTCGGAATGCATAGAATTCTCGAAAAAGTATTTGATTGTTTTTAGGCTCGTATGCTGAACAAGTCACATGGAAGTGCTCCCACACATTACTCATCACATTATGTTTTCATTCCTTGGTCACACTACTCATCACATTATGGTTTTCATTCCCATTTGGTCACACAAACCAAATAAGTTTACTCATCAGGTTGTGGTTTTCATTCTCACATACACCATCTAACTAGCATATTCATAAAACTATTCCCATTTACACCATCTGACTAACATCTTCATAAAACTAACTCCTAAATTATTTGAAAAAATAGATAGGGGCCTATCTTTCCTACTAAATTACCAAAAAAAAAAACAAAAGCCTAATATGAAAGTTAACCACTATTTCACGGCTTCCTCTTGCTTGAATCGTATTTTATTTTATTTTTAAAATTTTTTTCCAACTGTCTCTTCAGGTAACTTTTGAACTTCTTTTTTTAAAGTGTTATTGCTCGGAATGAAGCCTAGGACATTATCTCGGATCACTAACCCCCCCCCTCCAAATCAGGGATGCCCCAACCACATTCCCAAAACATATGTATTATTCTTGCAAATATATCCAATTTCTTTACAACAAATATGCAAGAAATTATTTTTATGCTATTCTTTCCGGGAAGATCTTTTTATATTTCCTTAATTTTGTCCAATTTACAACTTACATTTCTACAATATGTTTCTTTTGAGCTTTCCTTTTTAAAAAAATTAAAGATCTCGAGTTCTTCTTAATGTTAACTTCCAATTTCATTTATATTCTAAGTGTGCATGTCTGGTCATTTACAATGAATATATTTAAATTAGAAATTATACACGATTGTAGCAAATTGTAGACATCGTATTTCGAATCGTAGATGGTCCATTACTCATATTTTTTTGTGAAGCCAACATAGTGGCATGTATTCTTGCAAATAGGAGTACATCCTGCTTACAAGCCATTGTTTGGAGCTTTGTTTGGAGCTCTCGTTGCCTGACTTTATTTCCATTGCTTTACTTCATGATCTAGCACAACTACCCTATTCTAGAGTTGTAAAATAATGAGTTATTACTTCTTTAATTTTTATTAATGAAAAATGGGTAGATGGCCTTCTCCCCCACTGACTTATCCAAAAAAAAAATTCTATTAAAATTACTCTGCAAAACAAAATATGTTCATATTCGTCAAGAAATTTATGGCCACTTTTTTTGAATTGGCTTCTATGTTAGTCGCCTAGCAGCCCATTGAGTGCAATGGAATTAAGCACAAAGAGAAATAGTGCTACTACTCTTAGGATTAAACTGAAATTTCCTCTCAACAAATTGCAGTTTTTTCTTTAAATGATAAATGAGTACGACTTTTCTCTACACCTTTCTTCTCTCGCATACTATTTTTCTACTTCTCTCACCCTACTGCGAACAGAATAAGTACATCATATTTATAAGTCACACATTCTCACTGTCCAAAAGTCTCTCCCTCTACATATCTCTTCAACTCTCCCTATAGAAAAGTCTTCCACTCTTGTCTCATCCTATTGGGATTTTATAATACACATTCCTAGAGGAAACCATGAACACACCTATTATCATTTCCTATACATGGGTTTTCTCACAAACTTAACTCTCTTGGATTACAATTTTGTAGATCTAATTCCATGCATACAAAAACCAAAAAATGGGTTTACCCAACAACCGCCTCCCTTAAACCCATTTTTAAACTTTTTCTTAATTCCAAGTAGTATTCGTAGGTGACAAAAAAATGTGGGTCGTCAAAGGCTATGTTAAAATATTGCCGATTTGATCCCCCGACATGCAGAAAACTATTTCAACTATATTATTTCTAACATGCTCCCGAATAGAATGAAACCTTATATCTATGCATTTGCTCATCTCATAGAACATTGGATTCTTGGCCTATGCAATCGCTAACCTGTTGTCAAATTTGATTGTTATAGGGCTTTCTTATGGTACATGCAAATTTTTCAACACATTTTGTAGCCAAATGGCATGGCATACACATGAAGATGCTGGTATCTATTCAGCATCACATGTGGATAAAGCAATAACCGGTTGTTTCTTTGAGCACCAAGTAAAAGCCGTAGAACCAAAGTGAAATACATAACCTGAGGTACTCATTTTATTATACAAATCACCGTACTAATCGGTGTCACAACAGCCAACAATCTTGAGTTCATCTGAATGAGAATAGAACAATCCATAATCCAGTTTGCCTTTCAAATAATGAAGAATTATTTTGGCTTCCTTTAAATGTATTTGACTAGGAGCTTCCATGTACTAACTTATCTAGCCCACTCCATACAAAATATCAAGTCGAGCACATGTCAAATAATGCAAGCTTCCAACCAGGCATTTGAAGTATGTGGAATCAACTTTGGAGTCATCAAATTTCCATTCAACTTGCATTCAACAAGAGTGGTTACTGAGTTAAACATTTTCATTCTAAAATTTTCAAGAATTTCTCATTCACATGTACTTTGAGAGATAAAAATCCCATAATCACTTTGGTTCACTTCAATTTCAAGAAAATAATTCATAAGTCCAATGACAGTGGAATTCATTAACCATGAACGGCTTAAATTCATCAATCACGCTTGGATTATTTCTAGTAAAAATTAAATCATCAACATATGGGCACACAATCAAAATATCTCCATTGGTATTCATCTTCAACTACAAAGCATATGCATTTGGAAAACATTCTATTTCTTTTGAGCAGCAAAGGCAACAACTAATATAATAGTATCCCATCTAATAACATGAGTGAATACCACTGGTAGTCATTCCCAGAACTTTCTTGTAACCTTTGGTGACCAATCTTGTTTTATATTTCTCCATTTGCACCCTTCTCATTCTTATTTGCCTTATAAAACCATTTCACACCAATTGCTGATACCAATTTGGAGTAATGTAAGCGCCCGTGTGTCATTTTCTCAGTAGCTTGAATCTCCTCATCCATCACCTTTCTCCACCTTTTGTCACGAACTGCATCATCAAAACCTACATGTTCACATTCATCAAACAAAAAAAATGAAGTGTGCCTATTGTTAGCATTTTCAGTTTGATTATAAATATCATTTAAACTTTGTGTCTTAGGTGGCTTTTGCCTTGAAGAACTAGATGAGATTAACTCATATTGAAGAGATGAGGGTAGAATATTTTGTTCTTGTAACTCTCTTGAACATTGTAATTTCCACTAATTCAATTATCAAATCATCTTTCTCTTCTTTTTTGTTCCACTCCCATGAGACTTCATTAAATTTCACATCTCTGCTCACAATCAACTTGTTACTTTATGGATTGTATAGCTTATTTGATTTCTTATCATAACCAATAAAAAACAAATTTTTGGGTTTTATTATCCAATTTAGTTCTCATTTATTTTAGAACTTGTGAGTATGCAATGCACGTACAATACCGGGCTTATTCCCACTCCAAACCTCTTGTGGTGTCATAAATCAAGCACTTTCAATTGGATATCTATTCAAAACATAAACTGCACATGCTATTGCCTCATCCCAAAATTCATATGGCATTGCATTTACATTTCATCATGCTTTGCAATATCTAGAATTGTTCGATTTTTTCTTTCGGCCAAACCATTTTATTGAGATGAATATGGTGCAATCAATTGATGATGTATTCCATTTTCTTAACAAAAACTTCAAATGATTTTGAGATAAATAACCACCTCAGTCCGCTCTTTAAACTTTGATAGAATACCCACTTTGTTTTTCATCAAATGCCTCGAAGTTCTTCAAATTTAAAAAACAATAGATCTTTTTTTCAAAAAATAATCCCTAGTTTTCCAACTAGAATCATAGATGAATGTGAGGAAATACCTGTGCTCTCCAAAAGACTTGGATCTAATAGCCCACACACATCTGTATGGATAATTTGTAAGGGCTTAGTAGCCGTTATGACTCCATCCGGAAAGCTCGCACTGTGATGCTTTTTAAAAATACATCCTTCAAATATTTGATCTGCATGGTCTATTGCAGGTAGGCCTTTCACAATATTTTGTTTATGTAATCATCTCAACTCATTGAAGTTTAGATTCCCAAACCTCAAATACTATAACCATGGCTTTTCTCCCAAGAATGAACCAAGGCATTTCATAATATCATTCTGAATTTTGAAATACTACATTCCATTTTTCGAGGTTTCTACTCGTGCAATCAAATTCTCATTTTTGTAATTTATGGTGACTGCCAAATCTTTCAAGTGAATATCGTAACTTTTTTTTAATAAATATCCAATTTTAAAATATTGTTCTTATATTTGGAACATAATAAATATTAAAAAGAAATTCATGCTTTCTACGAACTAGAATTTTGTTGGGTTTATATGGCCTTTAAAAGTCATATGAATGTGTAATGAAAAACATTTATTATAGTGGAATATAAACTCAGTAGGAGTGCGGTCCCTCGAGGACCATACTAAGCAAATGATGTTTGCTGATAACGGACTGTGCTTGACGATCTAGACTAGTCGATTGGAAAACTCAAGGTACTTGGGCATAAAGAATAAACCGAGAAGGGTGTTTGGGGTTATCCCTTGATGAGGTCAGAGCTTATGCCTAGATGAGTGAACCGAATGACTGTGTGACCCTTGTGTGTGATGGTAGGCCTATAGAGACGGATGCCAAAACCTCATCCATGATCCATCACATGGCATGCATATCAATATATCGTTCGGGAAAGTCAATTATCCACCTTTTGGATAAAGAGTATGCATGTGCGAGAGATACCCCTATGCACTATAGAGCTATGGTCGCATCAGGTCGTGGTGACATTGACTCGTCTATAGGGGAGGACCTGTAATCCACAAACTGGGATTTCGACCCTTTGACTCATCGGCCAGACTTTGGTGACCCACTAGTGAGCCCCTGCTTGGACTGTGGGTCATGGAAAATACTAGTTCGGTTCGATAAAGCAAGTGTGGTCTGTAGTCCACAGTTGAAGGTAGAGTACTCCATAATTACAGATTGAATTCCTAAAACCATATAAATCATTTTCCCATCATATTAATTTAATTATTTTCATTTTATTATTGAAATGATTTTAGTTTTATTATTTGAATTTTTATGAATCTCTCAATATTTTATTTATGGTTTTTGGACTTATAAAAATACAATTATTGATTTTACGAAGTTATAAAAAATTCAAATATATATTAAATTATTTTTTTATAAAATTTCATGGGGATCCATAGTGCACATGGGCCCACCATGTGGCATGTGGGTGGGGCCCACCATGTAGCATGTGGGTGGGGCCCATCATGTAGCATGCACATGTGCCATATAGGGGTGGCACGCCCCACCCCTTTGGATTCCTTTTGATAGCTTTGTGTTCAAGTTCTTTAAATATGGAAAGAGTATCTCATGACCTATGGTCAATTTGTAATATAGTAAATATTGACCATATCTTATCTATTTAAGATAGTAAATATTAACATGATATTTTTTGATATATTCTTATGGAATATATGAGATGGATAATGCAATTTTATGGAATGCCTGATATTTTAATAATTTAATTTATTTAAATATATGGATGGGAAAATGGTTTAAGGAAAGGGGGATACTGGTTCATGTACCTTCCATAATGTTGAAGGCCCATCTATAAAATAGATCACTCTGATCTCTCATCCCATAAGTCACTTTTATGAAACGGTCCATATTCAATCTCAAGAAAGAGACAGACTATGGGAAACCCTAAAAAAACCCTAGACTTAAATTTCAATATAAATAGAGGTGCTCTGCCCCATCTCTGCACACCTCTCTCCCATAAACTCTCACTCTCCTCCTTAGGAGCCACACCCCTCTCTTTCCTCTCAAGTTTTCTCTCTCTAACTCTCTCTCTCTCCTAAGATTGGGGGCACGCCCCAACCCTAGGTCTCATTTTCTCTCTCTCTTGACCTAAAGATTTAGGGGTTGGGAAAATTAGGCCGAAATTACCTTTCTCGATTCGTGATTGAAGCTAGACCGCTGATCTCGCGCCATTAGACGTGGTGACTTGGTGTGGGGTGTAATAAGACCGGTTGAGGTAATCTTCGGCATCTTCTCTTTTACTTACTTACTCTCTTTTATTTTTATATTCTCAAGCACAATATTAAGTTAAATAAATTGCATCAGGTGGTTGACTTTTATTTTATTATTGTGCTGTTTTATTTTGAAATATTTATTGATTGTAATGAGACCATTTGTAAGTGATAGTTTTGCCAAAATAAAAAAGGGGCGATTATTATCATTAAAAAAAAAGAAAATGTATTCCCTGGCAAAATATCACATAGGTCTTTCTTTCATTGGTATCAGAGCTGGTTTTACTTGACTGCCATTGGGAGTCTTTTCTTATTTTCTTTGCTTGAGAATAAAAATGTAGGGCTACTCATACTTTCATCTCAAAGATTCTAAAAGCTGAAAAGTTTGATTGGACCAACTTTACTTCATGGAAAAGAAAAATCAAATTTGTGCTCTATGAGGAAAACTTGCATGAGGTACTCTTTGAGGACCGACCTCATCATCCAATTGACGACTCATCTCAAGAAATCAAAGATGAGTACGCCAATTGGAATAAGAGGAATATGAGATGCAAACACATTCTTTTATTTGCCATGACTGACTCATATACTTCTGAGCATGAGTCAATCTATACTGCAAGTGAGATTTATAATAAACTTGAGAGAGAGTATGCTAAGCCGTCTCTTATGCAGCAAATCATGGCTATAAGAAGGTTTAATGAGTTAAAGATGGCAGAAGGTATTAAGTTTGCAGATCATGTGCACGTCTTTCGCACACTAGTCAGAGAGCTAGAAAACACAAGTCTGAAACCCAATGAATCTATGCAAGTGATTCATCTTATGAATTCACTTCCTAATTCATGGGAGACTTTTATATCTTTCCTTTCTGTTAGAAGAAAGGCACCAAAAGTGGAGGAGCTCATCACGACCATCAAATCAGAAGAAGAGAGGAGGAATTCAAGGCAGACTCTAAAGAATGTTGTACATATGGTAAAATCTCCACCCTATTTTAAATTTAAGAAAGGAAAGAGAAGAAATTATTTTAAAAATAAAAGAGATTTCATGAGGAAAGAGAAGAAATTATTGCTTTATTTGCAAGAAGGTGGGCCACATAGCCAATAGTTGTCGGTTCAACAAATCTGGAGGGATCAACAAGGAATTGACATGTGTGGTTTTTGAGTCTATGTTACCCCAAAGGAGCCTCTTGGTGTCTTGACTCGAGGGCTATGGCCCATGTCATAAACACCAAAGATGGTTTCTGTTCTTTCACTCCCATGGAGCCAGGACAGCAGCATATTTACATGAGAGGAAATCAGAAGACTGATGTACTTGGAGTTGGAGATTTTGAGCTAAAACTGAAGAGTGGGAGCACCTTGATCTCCTGATCAGAGGAAGTGCTTAGTTTCAGTTCCTAAGATGTATATGGCTGGATTCATAACTACTTTCATTGGGGAGAAAGTGGTGGTCAAAAAGGGGAAAGATGTGATCATGATTGGACGACTTGTAGATGGGTTATCTACTATTGAAATAAAAGAGAATGTTGCTTATGTCTCGTCCCCTAATGAATTAGATGCTACCCTATGGCATATGAGCTTAGGACACATTAATATCAAACGAATGGAAAGATTAAAAAGGGACCTGGTTCTTCAAAATTATGAGGGAGATTTATCGAAAGTGTGCGAGTCTTGTGTGCAAGGAAAATTAAGAAGGAAAAATACCACCAAAGTAAGGAAAAATACCACCAGGGCAAAAAGAGCAACTGACGTATTGGAAACCATTCATAGTGACATTTATGGATTTATGAATGTGACCACCAAAAGTGAAAATAGATATTCATGTGTACCTTATTCATGCAAAATCAAAAGCCTTAGAAAAATTCAAAGAATATAAGGCCCAGGTAAAGACTCAAACCAACCTGAAAATTAAAGTCTTTAGAATTGATAGAGAGGGAGAATATCCATCTAACCTTTTCAAAGAACTATTCATTGAAAATGAGATCATCCATCAGTACACCATATCTTATACTCTTGAACAAAATGGTGTAGGAGAGTGAAGGAATAGGACCTTAGTGGAAATGGTAAGGAGTATGATGGGGTATGCAAATCTCTTCTTGAAGTTTTTGGGAGAAGCTGTATTAACAACATGTTACATCCTTAACCGGGTTCTTACAAAAGCTACCCACTTACTCCTCACGTAATTTTCACAGGTCATACTCCCTCCCTTGAACACGTAAGAGTTTGAGGTTGCTCAGCCCATGTCCTAATCTCACATCAAAATAGAACCAAATTGCAACCCAAAACTGTCAAAACCATTTTCATTGTTTACCCTGATCATGATAAGGGGTAGATATTCTACAACCTTAAAACATATGCGGTTATTGAAAGCCACGATACTCACTTCTTCGAGGAAGAATTCCTTAAAGCAAGGGTGAGTAAAAAACAAGCCGATTTTTATGAGGAGGCCAAAAACAAGGATGTAGTTCGAGACCCTGAACCTGACACTTCTAAACCAACCCAACCTGATCCTGAACTCCCTAAAGGAAATGAACACTTACCTAAACTAAGACGACGTAACCGAGTCAGTAGACCACCTCTTTACCTAAAACATTTTATCTACCTTGGAGAACATTTTGATAAGGATGGAGAAGATCCAGATTCAGACCCTAGAACTCACCGTGAAGCCTTGACCTGTTCTAAAAGGGAATACTGGATAGAAGCTATAAAAGATGAGTATGCTTCCATTAACCAAAACCATGTGTGGGAATTAGTACCTCCACCTCAAAAGCATAAGGTCATTGGTTGTAAGTGGATTTTGAAGAAAAAATTGAATTCTGAAGGGAAAATAGGAAAATACAAAGCTAGGTTGGTTGCAAAGGGTTTCACCTAGAAATAAGGGATAGATTATGAAGAAACTTTTTCCCATGTTGCCAAATTTTCCATCCATCAGAATCCTTATAGCTATAGCAACCCATTTTGACTTTGAGGTTGTCAAAGCAGCCTTTCTAAATAGGGATTTAGAAGAAGAAATTTACATGACCCAACTTGAGGGATTTGAAGAAAAAGGAAAAGAAAACTTAGTATACAAATTAAATAAATCCCTTTATGGCTTAAAACAAGCATCGCAACAGTGGTATATAAAATTCCAAGAGACCTTTGCTCTTACAGGTTCTCTACAAATAATGAGGATTATTGCATATATCAAAAGGTCAGTGGGAGTGATGTGGTCTTCATATCGTTATATGTGCATGATATGTTAATTATTAGTAGCTCAATTGCCCTAGTAGTAGAGACGAAAAATTTCCTTGCACAACACTTCGATATGAAGGATCATGGAGAAGCTTCATATGTGTTGGACATCAAGATAATAAGAAACATGAGGGAGAAAACTATCCAACTTTCCCAAGTAACAGGATACTGAAAAAGTTTGATATGAGTATGTGTAAGCCCATGTCTGCCCTAATAGACAAAAAGACGAAGCTTAGTAATAAAAAGTGTCCTACCGAAGACATGGATATAAGAGCCATGGAGAGAGTGTCATACAAGAGCGCAGTTGGGTCACTTATGTACGCCATGACGGGAACAAGGCCTGACTTGTCTTTCGTCATGAGTCTGGTGAGCCATTTCCAAAGCACTCCCGGAGAGGAGCATTGGAAAGCAGTAAAAAGAATTCTCAGATATTTAAAAGGGATCATGAACTATGCGCTCACATATAAGAGGGAACTGAAATAGCAATAGAGAGATATTTAGTTGCAAGCTATCTCACAGATCCAGATGATGCGAAGTTAACATCTGGGTATGTGTTTATGCTTGGAAGGGTGCAATTTCTTGGAAGTCAAAGAAACAAGATATTGTGGCTTTGTCCACCATGGAATCTTAGTATGTCGCATGTTGTCTAATAGCCAAGGAGGCCATGTGGATTAAGAGTTTTTGAATCAGCTTAATTTTCATCCAATACTTTGTAAGGCAGTGCAAATTTTTTGCAACAACACGATGGCTATTTGTGTCTCTAAGGAGCCTCAAATTCAATAAAATTCCAAGCATATCAAGCCATACTTCTATCACATGAGAAATGAGGTGAGATTAAAATAGATCGAGATCAGCTATATATCTACAAATTTGATGATTGCAGACCCTCTGACTAAGGGAGTTATCCCTAATATTTTTGTAAGATATGTGAGAAAAATGGGGATGAGACAAAGTGAGGAAGAGAGAATGTAAGGTCTTCAAAGGCCAAGTGGGAGATGTTGGGTTTATGTGGCCTTTAAAGGCCTTATGAGTGTATAATGAAAAACATTTATTATAGTGGAACATAAACTCAGTGGGAGTGTGGTCCCTTCGGGAAAGCCAGTTATCCACTTTTTGGATGAAGAATATGCATGTGCGAGAGATACCCCTATGCACCATAGAGCTATGGTTGCATCAGGTCGTGGTGACCTTGATTCGTCTCTAGGGGAGGAACTGTAATCCACAGACTGGGATTGTGACCCCTTCTCATCGACCAGACTTTGGTGACCCGCTGGTGAACATTTGCTTGGACTGTGGGTCATGAGAAACACTGGGTCGGTTCGATAAAGCAAGTGTAGTCTGTAGTCCACAGTTGAAGGTGGAGTACCTCATAATTACAAATTGAATTCCTAAAATCATATGGATCATTTTTCCATCATATTAATTTAATTATGTTTATTTTATTATTGAAATGATTTTAGTTTTATTATTTGAATTTTTATGAATCTCTTAATATTTTATTTATGATTTTTGGACTTATAAAAATACAGTTATTGATTTTACAAAGTTATAAAAAATTCAAATATATATTAAATTATTTTTTCTATAAAATTCAATGACGGCCCATAATGCACATGGGCCTACCATGTGGCATGTAGGTGGGGCCTACATGTGCCACATAGGGATGGCACGCCCCACCCCTTTGGATTCCTTTTGATAGCTTTGTGTTCAAGTTATTTAAATATGGAAAGAGTATCTTATGACATATAGTCAATTTGTAATATAGTAAATATTGACAATATCTTATCTATTTAAGATAGTAAATATTAACTTGACATTTCTTGATATATTCTAATAGAATATATGAGACGGATAATGTATATTTATGGATTGCATGATATCTTTAATAGATTTAATTTATTTAAATATATTGATGGGAAAATGGTTTAAGGAAAGGGAGATAATGGTTCATGCACTTTCCATGATGTTGATGGTTCATCTATGGAATGAATAGGTCTGATCTCTCACTCCACAAGTCACCATGATCAAACGGTTTATATTCAATCTCAAGAAAGAGGCAAACTATGGGAAACGCTAAAAAAACCCTAGACCTAAATTTCACTATAAATAGAGGTGTTCTCCCCCCATCTCTACACACCTCTCTCTCTCCCATATACTCTCTCTCTCCCCTCCCTAGGGCTCACAACCCTCTCGCTCCTCTCAAGCTTTTTCTCTCTAACTCTCTCTCTCTCCTAATACCTATAGAGAGCACACCCCAACCCTAGGTCTTCTTTTTTCTCTCTCTTGACCTAAAGATTTAGGGGTTGGGAAAATTAGGGTTTGAGCCTAATTATTTTGAAGTTAGGGTTTTGTAGAGATTTAAGGATGGTTACCTAGTTTGGTTGAAATTAGCTTTCTTGGTTCGAGATTGAAGCTAGACCGTTGATCCCGTGCCATTGGATGTGGTGATCCGATGTGGGGTGTAATAAGCCCGATTGAGATAATCTCCGACATCTTCTCTTTTACTTACTTGCTCTCTTTTATTTTTATATTCTTAAGCACAATATTAGGTTAAATAAATGGCATCAGGTGGTTGAGTTTTATTTATTGTTGTGCTGTTTTATTTTAAAATATTTATTTATTGTAATAAGACCATCTGTAAGTGATCTTTTTGCCAAAATAAAAGAGGGGTGATTATTATCATTTAAAAAAAAAAAAATTGTGTTCACTGGTAAAATATCACATAGGTCATTCTTTCAAATTTTACCTTCTCCTTTTTTTGGAATTTTGAAAGAGTTACCAAATGGTACCTTGCCACTCAACGATTCATCCAATTCTATGAAACATGTATTTTTTGCTACACATGTGATTGATTGCCCCGCTATCAAGAAACCATGCATTATTATTCTACTTATTTCTTCACCAATTGCAAGCCAAAATTAGGGTTGGTGCTACTACTTTATCTAAATATTCTGCGTAGTTTACTCGTTCTCCTCTTTTGAGTTCTTAAATCTACATTTTGAACTATAATGTCCAAACAATTTACAATTAAGGCATTGAATATTAGCCGGCCAAAATTTCTACCGTCTCGACCTCTTATGGACTGCCTCATTTCCCCTCTTCCTTTTTTAGTGTTCAAATTTCCACAACCACGTCCACCCTGTTGGCTATATATGGCCTGTAAAGGCCTTATGAGAGCTTGTATAAGCATTTTATATAGTAAAACGTAAACTTAGTGGGAGTGTGGTCCTCTTGTGGACCATATTAGGAAAATGCTATATGCCGATACTCGGACTAGGCTCGACATGTTAGGCCAGTTGAGTTGGGAAAACCCAAGGTAGCTGGGCATAAAAATAAAACCGAGAAAGGTTTAGTGGGTTAGCCCTTGATGAGGTCAAAGTATGCCCAAATGAGAGCCAAGGGATTGTGTGACCTTTGTGTGTGATGAATAACCTTTATAGATAGGGGTAAAACCCCATCATTGTATCATCACACAGCATGTGCATAGATAGTCGTATTGAGATAGTGATCTACCATTGAGGGTCAAGCATGTACATATTCGAGAGATTACCCCTATGCACCATTGAATCGTGGATACATCATAGTCTGGAGGACCACGGTTTTTTTCTCTAAGGGAGAACCTGAAATCCACATATTGGGATTGCATACGGAGCCTAGTGGATGACTTTGGTAGTCCGATGATGAGCCTCTACAGTGGACTGTAGGGCATGGGAACTGCTATGACAATTTGAGAAAGCTAAGCGGTTCGCAATTGAAGATGGAGTGCACATGTGCATTGACAAATTCCTAGACCTAAACAAATTCGATTCCCATCAAAATTTATTAATTTTATATTATATGATTTTATAATATTTATTTGAATTTTTGTCAATCTTCTGATATTTTATTTTTAACATTTAAATTTATAAATTAAAAGAAAATTATTTTCCAATGTTTTAAATAAGGAAAATTGTTTCATGCGGGTTGGACCGCATTTCTACAATATGTGATCCAGAGATATAAAGCATCCATCTTAAAGATGGATGCAAATAGGTTGTCCATCTAAAAACAAGTGTAACTAACGATCCAAATGCTTTCTTAATATAATCATTATTTCTAGTTTTTAATTTTATTTTATTTTCATATTCATGATCTCCATGTTAAAGATTATATATTCTCTACAAATTAGGATCAAATTATATTTAAAATATATATTTATTGCCAAGCCTGCATTTCTACACTATGCGGGTTGGCTGCACAGAAACCATGTCCTTTAAATAAACTATGAGATTTAAAATTCTAAATTCAAAATAAAATGTTTTCTAAAATTATGTAGAACCCTCCATAAAATATGGAAACTCATTTAATACATGTGGTAATTGGGTGGGGCCCATCAGATGCCACCACAGGGTGACACGCCCCCCACCCATAGGGGATTAATCAACTTGCTTAATGTGGTGATGGTTATCCAATGTTAGTTGACTTTTTAATTTTGGATGAAGTCAACTTGCATAATGAAATGAAATATTAAAATTTTAGAAACTCTTGTGTATCAAGATTTCTTGATTTAAGAAACAAGGAATGGATATTTACTAAAACAGAAAATATATGAAATATTTTCACTATCTAAATATTTGATAGAAGAGGTTTAGGAAGTAGAGGATAAGGTTCTAGCACATTCCTTTGAATATTGATGGTGGATTAAAAGAATGGATGACTCGCATCTCTCACCTACAAGTCTCCTTAGATTGACGATCAAGATCTGATCTCACTAAATATCGCAAAACCTAAGGCATAAAAAAGTCTATAGAAAAGACATCTTCCCCTTTACCAAATCTCTACACCAATTCTCTCTTCTCTCTCTAAAAATTATCTCTCTCTCCAAGAATTCTAAGGAGGGCACGCCCCAACCTAGGGCTTCATCTCTCCCTCCCTAAGTTTCAAGAGGGGGCAGGCCCAAGCTATCTTCTCTCTATCTCTCTTGTGGGTTCTAAGGGGCATGCCCTAGCTTGGGATTGGTTCTTGATTTGTAGGTAGCAAAGGGGAGCATTTGCTTGCTAGTAGATCTCGCCCTCTCTTTATGATTTCTATCCCTCAGCTCTCTAAAGATCAAACAAATGGGTTTCAATAAGACTAAGACATTGAGGCTTTAAGTAGTTGGCTCCAGATCGAGATCCATATGTCATTGATAGGTTTTACCATGAGTAAGATAATCAAGAGACCGATTATAGATCCTAAGCACCATCGGAAGGAAAAAACTCGGTGCAAGGTGTATTAAGCCCGATTGAAAAAATCTTCGGCAATTTTTACTTCTTCAGCACATCTTGCTTGGTTGCACACACTTGGTATAGTTATGGTCAAAGACACTTAAGGCTTCGAAGAGGTTTATACTTGTTTGAGGGGTTAGGAATGGGATAAGGGTTCGAGAGGTTAGACTTGATAGGTCAAGGTTGAGGGGAACCATTCGATAAAATCTGTGAGCCTTCTGGTATCACCTCCCCTAGGACGCAATACCAATGATAGGATAAAGGTATTAGGCACTAGGCATAAGTACCCCAAAGACTTGTCAAGGGTGTCGATCTGTCAAGTCAAACTCAAGCTTAACCCAAGTGCAAGCCTTCTTAAAGAGTGGGGGTTAGATAGGCTGAGGTTGTGAGAAATATGGGGTCACTAGGGTGCAATGAGAGAGGGGGAGACTAGAGTGTAAGAGAGGTGGCTAGGGTATGAGGGTTAGAGAAAGAGAGAGAATATAAACAGAGAGAGAAAGAGAATAAAAGGGAGAAGGGGAGAGAGAAGGAGAAAGAGAAAGAGAAGAAGAGAGAGATAAAGAGAAAGAAGGACTAGGTTGGGGGCTAGGGAGCCACTCAATAGATCTGGCACCCTCCAGCATCATCTCCCCTATGAGGCAATACCGGAGATGGAAAAAGGTACTACGCATGAGGCCTAAGTACACCAAAGGACTCTTAAGGTCGCAACTGGACGGATCGAACCCGACTCAAGTACACCTCAGGGTACCACCTAAAGAATGGGGCTAGGTGAAGTGGTGTAGGGAGTAAGGAGTATGGAAGTGGAGAGTATGGGAGTAGGGAGTATGGAAGTAGGGAGTATGGAGTATGAGAGTATGGCTTGGTATGGGGTAGGGAGTATGGAATTGGGTATGGGAGAGGGGTATTTCTCCTAAGTGTAAAGATTTCCCTCTCCTCAAGGGTAAAATATTTTCAATGAAGCTCAAAGAAAACTCTCTCTCTCTCTC
>NW_006495044.1:3403000-3413058 GCF_000471905.2 Amborella trichopoda | reverse complement strand
TCTCTCTCTCTCTCTCTCTCTCTCTCTCTCTCTCTCTCTCTCTCTCTCTCTCTCTCTCTCTCTCTCTCGTTCTGTTGTTTTTCAATTCATTTCCAACCTTTTCAACCAACCTTTGAAAAGCCCCTTTTATATTACAATGCATGAGCTTATATAGTGTTACCCCTTAGACCAAGGTGTACACTTGAACCTCAAGGAAATTGCCTAAAAATATAAATAAGTGAATTAAAAGTGAAATCCGGAAATTGGGTAAAAATGACCAATTATGACACTAAGAAAATGTGAAAATGACAAATAGGTCCCAAAATAGGGGGACCTCTTCCCATCCACATGGTTTGGGTCCTTGTTTCTATGAATTCCGGTAGCATCTCGGGTGATCTATCATCATTAAATTGCGGATCATCTCGAGAGGAACGTTTTAATATGTGATTTGCATGGTGTCATGAGGTAGTGCTTGTGTTCTTCAAAGTTTCAAAATTATGGCCAAACAAACAAACTTAGGCTTATTAAACATTGGATCTAGCTCGAATCGCCGATTCTTTGGTATTTTTTATGGTGAAGCGAAGAGGAAGTCGTCATGGTTGTTTTGCATAAAAAACCATGTGATCTGGCCTCCGATTGACCACTTTATGATTTTTGGGAGTCACCAAAAAATGGTTTTCTGACGATCTGAGAAATGTGCCTTCGCTCAAGCTTCGAACAGATGCCTTCCCGGTCCTCCTCCTCATCATCATAGCCTTTTCCCAATTAATTAGAATCGGCTACATAAATCCCATTTCGCCATTCTGCTCTGTTAAATGCCATACCCTCTGTGAGGCCATAAATCCCCATATCTTTCTAAACTACTTCCAACCACTTATGGGGAACGCCTTAGCATAAGTAGATATTGTAGGTTCAGGATTCATGATAAGTTTTAGCAAAATTTTATGTTGGCTACCTACCTAACCAACTTAGCCCATTTACTCGGGCATGGGACGGGTTAAGGGAAAGTTTAAGGTCATCTTCTCAAGTGTATTTGACTTCAAATTGAAGCCTTTCAAGTCACAGTCGAAATGCCTTTGTTTTTAGGTTGACCTAACTTCAAGGCTTCGAGATATGTCCATCGGAGTGAAGGGAGGTCATGCACACAAAAATCTGCAAATGTCTTTTTCGGGCAACATTCTCTCTAAGATTTCTCTCGGGTCGGTGATTGGCTCCACGCCAGCCATATTTCAAAATCATCCTCTCGACAAGCGGAACAACATATTAAAATTTGAGTGCGATCTACCTCAGGGTCGATGAGATACAAACCTTGAAAGATTGTCCCGTTTTTGGGCGAGTGCATCCGTTTTTTACTATTTTTAATAACTAGTTTTGCTGCCCACATGTAAATAGTAAACAACCTACCTTTTGTAGGAAAGCAAGACCTAGAAAGGTCCGTTTCAGCTAAAATTTGATAGTTAAGGGTTTTGGGACTTCTGAAGCCGCCTACAGTGGTTTGACGACCATCTTAGATCACCCTAATAGGGCTTTAATTATGGGGTGGCTCATGCACAATAGAGTGTAGTACTCCAAACTAAACCTTCATCTTGTTCCCTTGCGCTTTTGTTTGGTTGGGGCTAAACTTTGGGATAGACTTGAGGACATCAAACGTCATTTTCACACACCTTTTGGGGTCAAGATGACTCCATATTCAAAGCTCTTCAAAATTAGGCTTTTCTGCATGAGCTTCCGTAGTCCATAGGCATTCTTTGTAACCACGGGCCTGGGTTGAAGCCGGCTCTTCTTTTATGCACATGGGGAAAGAAGTGCGCCAAACATACCTTATAATAATCAATGGTCATGTACACTTGGTTTATCAGCCTTTTGGCCTCCTTCCGGTGTTGGCAATCTCTTGAATAATGTCATAGTTTTCCACATACAAAGAATGAAGCTGTTCTTTTATTTTTGTTAGAATTTTTATTTTTTTTGACAAATATTACAACTTTTTATTGATAATTAAGAAAAAGAAATTACATCATCAGAAATAACAAAAGAAGGAAGCAAAACACCACCCTTTGCCAGTGCATCAGCCAACCCATTTGCCTCACGGTAACATGGGAGAAAGAGACAACTAGTGCATTAGTCCGATCCTTCACTTGCAACCAAAGATATCTTAATTCCCAAGTGACTCTCTGCTCCTTCTTACACCATTTACCCACATTTAAAGAATCCCTTTCAATCAAAACATCCTGACCCAGGTTACAATTAGTGAAGATTAGAATCCCTCTCAAACTATCCCGAAGCACTCCATCAATACTAGCTGGTCCAGAATTACCAAGAGAACTGTCATCAAAATTAAGCTTAAAACATCCAACAAGAGGCACCAACCATAACCATCTTGGCCTACTAGAAGTACTTCCAAGAAGAAAAAGACTGCTCAGATTGGCTACCACATCGACCTTGGAAATACCCCATCCTTGTTTCGTCACAAATAACCAAGACCAAATAGCAAGCTTAATGATATGGATGATCTTATCCACTGGCAAACAACTCCCCTCAAAGGTTCTCCTATTCATTTCTTTCCATACCTCCCACAATATGACACCTTTCGAAATTTTCCAAATAATCTTACAATTTCAGGAAGATGAGGGAGATCAAACTGATGCACAATCTCTCCCACTGATTGAGGTAACACGATATTGATACCAAGAACCCCAAAAAGCCACCACCATATACGAGTGGTGAAAGGACAATGAATAAAGAAGACAAACATTGGACAAAATTTTACCTATTTTAATAAGATTTTCAATGGTGAGAACTTTATTCAAAGCTGCTAGCCAAATAAAGATACAAACCTTAAGAGGGATGGGCCACTTCCATACCTATTCCACCTTAGGATATGACCATCTCCAACGATCATAGAAGAAGAGACTGTAACAAGACTTAACTAAGAACCTTTCATCACCCTCAATCTCCCAAACTACTTCATCGTCAACATTTGAAGAATTATAAACAATATCCAATAATTCCATCAAAGAACACCATTGGGAAAAAACCACACTGTTTAAACCAGAATACGACAATGGTATATTCCAAGAAATTTGAATTCCCCTCTTCTCAACTGCCTCACACACCAACAAATTAGGATTAACAACAATAGAACATAAATAAGGGAACAATAACTTCAAAGAAAATTCCCCAATCCATTTGTGGTGGCAAAAAGCCACCCGTCCACCACCCCCAATGTTCCATCTAAAATAACCCGGAATCATCGGTTTCCAAGAGAAGAATCCCTCCATACAGACGACATACCATTACCCCTCCCACCCCCAAGGTCCATCCCATATTTGGCAGAGAGAACTTTGCATCAAAGCTGATCTTTAAGATGAAAATTGCGCCACCACCATTTACACAATAAAGCCTGGTTAACCAATTTGATACTCCTAATACCCAAACCACCCTCACGTTTAGGGGTACAAACTCTATCCCACCTTAAAAGATGGAATTTCCTTTGTTCAACATTGGAACCCCACAAAACATTCTGCATCATACGATCAATTTTCCATGCAACAGAGGCAGGCATATTGATTAAAGACATCTTGTATACCTGAAGATTGGATAAACAGGATTGCATTGACATCGCCTGACCACCCAAAGAGAGGTACGTATGCTTCAAGAGATCTAATTTCATTTGAATTCTTTCAAGCACTATGTCCCAAACTGCAATGGTAAGTCTAGTATCAGAGATAGGGAGACTAAGATATGAGATAGGGAAAGAGCCAATTTTATAACCCAAGACCTCTACCAAACTCGCCATCAAATTTTCATCACAATTGATACCCATCATAGAAGATTTATGGAAATTTACTTTAAGGCTGAGTGTAACTTCACAAATTTCCAAGAATATAGCAATATTAGAGACTTGGCATGGTTCAGTGTCACAAAAAATCAAAGTATCATCATCATATTGCAAATGTGTCATCATAGATCATAAGAAAGAAAGACTTCTTGATCTATTGAGCACTTGATTTTTGCTCAACAAGGTTTACCGTAGTATGAAATTCCATAGTTTATCTTTCTTTTCTCGAAGTCTATTCTCTTTCTTCAAATTTGAAGAGGTCTCTGAAGTTGAACCAAATTGAAGTCCACTTTCTTATGCTTCATTTTCTTCGATACTCTTTTCAAGATGGGGGTAGTTTGTGAATTATAATGCCTACTAAAAGATATTAATCTAACTAAATTCCACAATCTTTAAGGTCATTGACTACAAGCTGCAACTCATATACTTGAGGATGAATTGGCTTGTTGTCAATAAATTTAAATTCTAAAAAATTAGAAATAAGAAATATTTTTATTATCAGACTCTTATATGAGGTATTTGGTTTCAAGAAACTTCCACAACTCTCTCACTGTGGCAACTGATGCATACATGTGATATACGAAATCTGCTAAAACATTGTGGATATAACATTTGCAAATCTACTCATCCTCCATCCATCTTTTGTAGGCTTGAGTTTGCTTCTCGATAGAATCATCAGATGGTGGTGGCACTGCTGGCATAGATTCAATGACTATATAAGCCACTTTGGGAGTAGTTACTAGAAAAAGAACTTTTTGTTGCCACTTTTGAAGTTCATGCCATTGAAGCACTCTAGCCATGTGAAATTGTGGTTTATGATTTTCAAGAAAGTCATGGCAGTCTCATTCTTTTCACCCATAAAATATCATCTTGAGATTGTTGAAATGTGTTGGGTGAAAAAGGGGCAAAAAGATAATACTAATGCAGAAAATGGAAGCTTGAATCCTTCTTATTTTCTAGCACGCAAGACAGTTATCTCAAGGTGATATTTGGCCCCTTCGATACTATAAAATGTATGCATAAAAAAAAGAAGCTCTTCATCTTCGGAATACAAGAAAACAAAAGGTCTCTTTGATTACTCCAAAGCTATATTCACCGGAGCTTGAAGCCCACAGTTAACACCAGTATTGTAATGTTTAGAGAGAGATAGAGAGAAAAATGAGTAGAGAGAGATGAGAGCTCTGTAGTGCTCTCTTGAATTCTTTAGAGAATGATGTGAGAAAAGAGTTGTTAGAGTGTAATTCGTATGGGAAAATGACCTATTATATAGAGCTCCAAGAGGCTGCCCATTTACTATAGGAGTGGTTACATGCACCACCACCAGTCACATGTTAGACTGTTGGATATCCCACACGATTCATGCTCACAAGAAAGATATCGAGCCTCGAGCCCAATCCGTACAAGTGTTTGGGCTCGAGGCTCCTCATGCGCCGATGCGAAATGCAAAATGAGGGGCGCCTCATGCGCCGATGCGAAGTGCAAAATGTGTCATCAAGCAGTCCACGTATATTCACACGCACCCGTGCGCACACTGATACATACGTACACTATTATTCTCTCCGTTGTAGTAAGAGTATAAGGCGTGAGAATTCTTACATTTATACACCACTTAATCTACATTTTCCTCTTCAATTTGGGACTAAAAACCCACAGTTTTCTCTCTCTATAATTACAGCTTAAGAAAAACCATAGAAAACCATAGAAAACCATATTCTTATTTTGAAATATACAAGTAATTTTCGAAACCAAAAATACTAACAAATACATATGAGAAAATTCAGATGGGACTTCAATAACATATAAGATTAGAGAAAGTAGACTTGGTTGGTTGGCCATATACAACATAGGCTTAATACATCATCATTTAGGAGGTGTGATTTGGTGCAAGTGGAAGCTCTAAAAAGGTAAGGGGAAGGCCCAAAAGTACAGGAATAGAAGTAGTGAGATAAGATATAGTGACTTTTGATCTTACTGACGATATGACCATTGATAGAAAAGAACGGAGAAACAAGATTCATATAGCCGGCCTCAAATAATTTGGACAAAGTTTGAATGATGATAATGATGATATTTATAATAATATATTAATAATATTAGTATATTTTATGATATTATTATATAATTATAACAATATTTTTATTAAAAATATTAGTAATTATATTAACAATGTTATTAATATAATATTATTTTACAATGATAATAATAGGCCCCATTTGGACGGCCAATCACTTCCCAATACAAATGCCTCATTGCCAGGTAAGGAATTTTTGCATTGTTCAAATGGCAAGTGAAATCACAAAAAGCCATCACTTGTCAGTATAGGAGCAGACCAAGCAAGCCAATGTTTCACTCTAATATGGGTAGAGGAGGAAAAAGGCCCCATCTTCCAAATGTTTGGTGAATCCGAATAAATCTTAGAAATATTGACGCTCTAGTAACTTCGTTCATAAATACAGTTATTCATGATAAAAATGCACATGTTTGTTTTAATGGCCACAAGGAGAAATTCTCCATATATCTCACAAAGGAGAGTAAGGAGAGTAAGGAGAGTTATTCATTAACGGTAGCGGTAGACTTTACCAACAATTTTTCCATTCATGAATGAGTTAATTTAAGAGTTTTAAAATTTGGCGACCCAATCCGGACTCGGGCGATCTGGATCGGATATCGCCCAGCCCATCCCAGATCGTATCCAAGTGATGTCATGGATCACCCCATTCCAGATCGTGTAGAAAAACGTAGAATCGCCCAAAAACGTAGAATCGCCCTAATGACATCATGAGTCACCAAGTGATGTCATGCCCTGATGACATCATGTGTCAACCAAGTGATGTCATGGATAATGAGTCAACCAAATGATGTCTCATGGATCATGAGTCATGCCTTGAAGACATCATGTGTCAACCAAGTGATGTCATGGATCACCGGAACTGAATTGGGGGGATGACATCATGTGTCAACCAAGTGATGTCATGGATCATGAGTCAACCAAATGATGTCATGCCCTGAAGACATCTTGTGTCAACCAAGTGATGTCATGGATCACCGGATCTGATGTCATGCCCTGAAGACATCACGTGTCAACCAAGTGATGTCATGGATCACCAGATCTGAATTAAACCCCAAATTGCTTATGTTTGCGTGCACAAACCCAGTTTTACACACCCATGAATTAAAGCCCCAAACTGCTTATGTCAGCGTGCACAAACTCAGTTTTACACCAACTTCTTACATCAGCGTGCATAAATCCACTTACACGTGGCCATGCAACAACAACATTGAATAGCGTGGGATGGTTTGATTGTTTATTAGGACTTTTTCTTTCCACATCACTCCGATGTGGGACAATTCTCTAATACACTTTCGCTTTTTAATAAACTTCGTAGAAAACAAATTGGAGTGAGATGGCATATGCCCGTCATGAATAAAAAGGGTGTACACCCTATAGTGGTAATTAAATTATATGATAAAGAAAAGAAAAAAAAAATTAAAAATAATAATTCGGTGCCCACCACCCCTATCTTTCACCAAAAAACTTTAAATTTACATACCCAAAAAAACCATAAAAACTCTATTAGGCTATTATCTCATGGGATTATTTCAATATGTGATTAATAATTTAATCAATTAGTTAATTGGAATTAAAAATTAGTACTATCTCATAGGATATTAAAAAAAATAATAATAATAATTCTAGTCTACTGAATATTAAAAAAAAAAAAAGTTTAGAGAATATTTTAAGAGAGAAACATAATGCTAACTCATACCACATTAGAATTTATTTCAAGTTGCTTTATCAATTATCCCACATTGCAAATATGAATTTTTTTAATTTATTAATAACCAAATCTTATATTTTTTAATATATTATTTTTTCTTATAATTTTAAATAATATTTTAAAATTTAGATTATATTATAAGACATTTTATATTTTTATTTGTATAGTAAAATAATTTTAAAATATAAAGTTATAAACCAACCACTTCAATTTCAATATATATTATTATAGTTAGTTAGGTTATAATAATTTTGGATGAGTAAAATGAATTAATAAATGTTTGATACTTTAATGTGATACTAGTTTATGGGAAATTAATTTTTTTAATCTTATAATATGGAAGTGATTTCTAATATTTTTAAAATGTTTTGATATAATATTATAATATTATACGACAATTATTAATTATAGAAACATCTAGACAGGAAAACAACATCTCAATATGCACCTATTTTTCCAAAATAATGAAAGTACATAATTTTGCATCACTCCTAATTTCTTTTATAAACTAAAAGAACACTATTTTAAGAGATTAATATTGATTTTTTGAAGAAAAAAAATTAAGAGAGAAAAAATGAGGAAAATTATTAAAAATAATAATTGGTTGATAAGACCCACCACCCCTATCATTCACCAAAAATAAATAAAATTTACTTATCCAAGAAAACAAAACGACTAATGCTAATAGGCTATTAGCTAATTGGGATCAAAAAATGCTACTAGCTCATATACAGATATTAAATGGGAAGAAGAGATAACACAACATTTACGTGGTTCAAGCCGAAGCCTTACGTCTACGAATCCAAAGCCCAAACTGGCTACATTTTTACTGATTTTGGATGAGTGTTTACATTAATAACTACATCTATACATAGAGGACAATCACACAATTACATGATACAAATATGGTATGATTCTTGGAGATAAAGGTAAATAGTAGGAGGCTTTATCACCAAATTAACTTCATGACTAAGTAACTTTGATTTGATCTTTTCTTATCTTCAACAAGTTTAAACTATTTAAGTCCGAGTCATTTATTATATGAGTGTATTTTTTCTTTATCTCCCATGTGTGTAAACATGTTTTAACAAAAACTAAATAAATATAAAATATGACTACATTAGTTGTAAAGAAATGCAATCCAACTATCACGAAAAATGTACTATAAAATCCAAAAAATAATATTTTTTAAACAAATAATAATAATTTTTAAACAATAAAAATTACACAATGTAACCACAATAGTAGACTAATAAAAATAATGCTTGAATTAATATACCTCTTCAATCTCCTCCAATAGCCTAAGATCTATTTTTTTTAAGTGCTTCTCCCAACGCTTTTTTCGTCTTCTTTTTTTTTTTTTTTTTTTCAGTTTTTTTAAATCGGTTTTCAAATTTGATATTTATTCGAAGTTATGTGAAATTATATTTGGAAGGTTTTATAGCACAATAAAAGAAAAGGTTAATCACAATTAAAACATGTAATTCCGAAGTCTTACATGTTGAAACCATGTGATCTCAAGCATATTATTTCACTGTTTTATAATGCTTAAAGGCATGTGATTCCATGTCCAAAGTCAAAGGCATACAAAATGCATGCTATTTAAGGTTGGTCAAAACATTTTTATGCAATGAGAAAAATAAAGAAAAAATATGAATTTCGAATTTATTGCAACGCGTTCAAACAGACATATCTAGCAAATAAAATTTTCTTCTCATATTTTAATAGACATCCAAACATTCTACCAACATAATAAAATAAAACTATAATGTTTTTCAATTGAGGAGGAAAAAATTTGTATTTTTTTTTAATGTGAATATTTTTTTTTTTTTGACATCCAAACTAGGCCTTAGTATTTATATGTCAACGAAACAAAAATGATCATATCAAATCACGCTCCAGAAGAATAAAAAGAAAAATAAAATTTGCAAGTAAGTTAACTTCCTATAAATAGAGAAAAAAATTAATTCATACAATAATGGCGTCATATTGTATCCAATATGAATCCAAGTGTTGTACCTCTAAGATACCAATTAAATCAAACCTAATTATACATAATTATAAACAAATTATTCGTTTGGGAAACAATATATACCTAGAATTTTCTTGGATGGATGATGAATATGATCAAGTACTAAACATCATAGATCTCTGATTTCACAACATTGGAAGCTTCATGTGCCACAATAAAATAAGAACAAATTAAAAACCATACCCGATGCAGACTTCAAACACAACTCAAACAAAGTAGTGGAGTGCTAGGTCCATGGAGTTTAGGGGAAAATCTTAAAAATGCCGTAGGATGAAAATGAATAGTATTTCGCCCCACAATGGCTCTCGTAGCCATTATGATTTTGCCTGAAAACTTGCAATTGCTCCGTTAAAGCAATTGTAGTTTCTTATATTTTTCACATGAAAAATGGACCACACCAAACATAGCATGTCTGATACGGTCGATTTAT
>NW_006495044.1:3355654-3377351 GCF_000471905.2 Amborella trichopoda | reverse complement strand
GTTGGTTTGGGTTTGGGTTTAGGTTAGTTAGTAACTAACTACTACTATATATATATATATATATATATATATATATATATATATATAGAGGAAGCATTTATAAAATGCCTATAGGTAGAGTTCTACAGTACTTCACCTACACTTCATCATCGTTCAAAGTTCATCCCACGGTAACAATTGTCCTGTAGTATTTGAATTTTATAATTATTGTACTAATCAGATTTATTTAAAATTTGGGACGTTTGTACATATGGCCAAGTCGCTCCAAAATAAAATATTAAAAAAAATAATAGCCATAAAATAAAATTATGAAATTACCTCTGAAATATTATAGGGGTATTTTGCATAACGTTTATCATTCAAATTATTTTTTTTATATTTTATTCATGTGCATCTCACTAAGACGCACACACTAAATAATTTTAGATAATTATGAGTTGTAAATAAAATATTAAAATTCAAACACTATCAGACATCTGTGATCATGTGATAAACTTTGAACGGTCAGGAGTGAGTCCGAAAACTTATTGTGTCTCGTATCTCTTAGGCATACGAGCACTGAAGTGTTTAAACCTAAACGGGTCAAAGGTTTTATAGTTATTTGTATTAATCCAATGTGTAAATACTTATAACTATTTTCTTTATGTTTTTCTATTATTTTTCTGGATAACAGTTGGAAGTTTTCCAGATTTTGTGTGACTGATAAACTTTCTTTCACTGTTTTAATTGCATATCCAAGTTTTAAATTGAATGTTCCCCTTTGATAAATATCTGAGGTAGGTACCTTGGGAATATTCCAATTTTGTATATGTTTTTCAACATCATTTATTAATAGTTCCTCCTTATTTTTTACTCTTAGAGTTTGAGTTTGAGTTATTGTTTTACCTTTAAGATTCCTAATTAAATTTGCCATCTGTAGGTTGCGGATAATGATAATCTGGATGACCAACGGTCCAGCGTGTTCCCCTAAGCGGCTCTTCCTGGCCTTGGCGGGTACTTTGCCTAGACGTCTTTCGTCTCTTGCCTGAACTCTCGGACCAACTTTCTTAGATGTAAATTTAGTTAGGTTTCTATGGTATTATTGTAACTTGTTCATTATTGTCTCTGATACCAAAACGGTTTGTACAAGCAACCATTATAGTAGCAGAAGATTATAAATTTCAAACATCAGCTTTAATAGACTTAGGAGCTGATTTAAACTATATAAATGAAGGACTTGTACCAACAAAATATTTTGATAAAACAACTCAAATCTTAAATATTGCAGATGGCAGTAGACTCTTTATCAATTATAAATTATCCAATGCTTCTGTGTATAATAATCAATAGTGTATCCAAACACCATTTATTATGGTAAAAGGACTAAGCCAAGCAGTCATTCTCGGAGTCCCATTCCATACATTGTTATATCCTTTATCCATAGACCATACATGAATAACATCTACTTACCAAAATGTTCCTATACACTTTGAATTTATTCATAAACCAAAACTGAAAGAAATTAATAATGTTAAAAGCCAATTACAAAAAAAAGAAAATTTTCTTTGCCATCTAAAGCAAGAAATTAAATATAAGCATGTAGAAGAACAATTACAAAATCCATTAATTATACAAAAAATTCAAGAACTGCAACAACAAATAGAAACTTCTATCTGTAGCGAACATCCCAATGCTTTTTGGGATAGGAAAAAACATAGTATAAGTCTTCCATATGAACCAGGATTTGATGAAAAACAAATTCCTACAAAAGCAAGACCAATTCAAATGAATACTACTTTATTAGAATTATGTAGAAAAGAAATTGCAGAACTCCAAAATAAAAAACTTATCAGACCAAGCCTATCACCATGGAGTTGTGCAGCTTTTTATGTTAATAAAAATGCTGAAAAAGAACGTGGTGTTCCTAGACTTGTTATAAATTATAAACCATTAAATAAAGTATTACAATGGATTAGATATCCAATTCCGAATAAAAAAGATTTACTAGATAGAGTAGCAAATGCTTGCGTATTTTCCAAATTTGATATGAAGTCAGGATACTATCAAATTCAAATTTAAGAAGAAGATAAATATAAAACAACATTCAACGTCTCATTTGGTCAATATGAATGGAATGTTATGCCTTTTGGATTAAAAATTGCTTCATCAGAATTCCAGAAAATAATAAATGATGTTTTCAATGCTTACTATCAATTTATGATTGTTTATATTGATGATGTTCTTATTTTTTCAGAATCAATAGAAGAACATTTTAAACATATTAATACTTTTATACATGCAGTAAAGCATGCTGGATTAATTGTATCTGCTAAAAATATTACTTTATTCAAAACTACTATTAGATTTTTAGGACACAATATTCATCAAGGAACAATTATCCCCATAGAAAGATCAATTCAATTCGCTGAGAAATATCCAGATCAAATTCTAGATAAAAAAGAACTGGTTCACCTGTTTCCTTTTTTCCATTTATTTTTGGCCCAGCCTGGCCCTGACCCTAGTCCTCTAGGTCAGGCCAAGCCTAGGCCGGTCCTATGGGAAATTTCCCAAACACGATGAACGTCGTTAGAGGTCTCAGATAGTCTCCAAAATTTTTGACACCGACAATAAGATTTGAAACCCAAAAAATGATACAGATCTTACGGATCTATGAACACTCATTTTTAGGGTGAAATGGATAGTTTCAATAATTTGTTACAATATGTACTATTTTTAGAGCTTAAAATCCTAATTATTTTTCACAACCGTAATATTTACGTTGAGATGATCGATGTAAAGGCCTTTCAATGCTTGAACTATCATTTTCGATGAGTTATGAGGTGAGGCTTTACTTATTTTGAGAGGGTTGCAGCCCTATCAAACCATATCCATTTACTTGTGGGAAGTTTATCTATCGGGATGAGGATTGTATAAGGTGTACTATTTATATTATACAAGTAAGGCACACCTTTTAATTTTATCAGAAGATGTACTTCATGTGTTAGAAATCTTATGATGACTTGAAAATCTATGTTTAATTATATTTTTGAAATTAAGTATTTTACAAATGTTAAAAATCAAACAGATCTGCAAAAACTTGAAAATCTTGATAATAGATGGTCTAGATAACTTGTACAAGATGGACCATTTTTTAGCACTTAAAAGTATTTCTTTTTTCTTATATCCTTTCAAGGTTAAGACGATCAATTGGAAGGTTTTCCAAATTCATAGCACTCTTTTCTAATGAACTGAGGTGTACTTTATTTTTATACTATAAAGGTTGCAACCTTATATAAATGTTTTCCTTATCAAAAAGCATTTAATTTGTTGGCTATTTAATATTTTATTGATTCTCAACTATTTTAGTTCATGATCACGTATAAAAATTAGATGAATGAAAAATAAATCATCATCATCAAAGATTTTTTCTAACTATTTGGGGTCAACTACACAAATCATGATTTACCATTTTGTTCTATCAATGGTCATATCCTCAATGAAGTCATAAGTCCCACTATATTTTTCTCACTACTTCCAACTATGCCATTTTGGGTCCACTTCTTGCCCTTTTTAAGCCTTCCACTTGAATTGTATGGGGTCTATACTGCACATGGCCAATCCACCTAAGTTTATTTTCTCTTATCTTATTACCCATTGGAGCCACACTTATGTTCTTCCGAATGAATTTATTACGGATTCTATCCCTTATTGTCTTGTCACCCATCCATATCATCATCCTCATTTCAACTACACCCATCCTATAGATATGTTGTTTCTTAACCGCCCAACATTCAGTTCCATTAAATCAAAGCTTGTCTTACAACTGTCTTATAGAACTTGCCTTTCAGCTTCATTGGTATGCAATGATCACATAAAACCGGTTGGGCATCATCACTTCATCTACCAAGCTCTAAGGTTATGTAGGAAAAGCTACGAAATTAAATAAAATTCAAAATAATTCAAATATTTCCATAAATTTCCCTTTATTTCTAAAGGAAAAGGCTGGCTGACTCATCTATTTATATAAGATTTATCTCATGCATTTTGGATCCAAACTTTTTAGAGGTTGACCGTATGTATACCATAATTATGACAGTACCAAAAAATATATTATTCTTTTAGGTAAATTGTAGTTGGTGGTGGGACCACCCACTTTTTAACATCCATCTTTAAGATGGATGCTAATTGCGTTCATGTAGATGTGGGAAAAGATCCTGTGCATCCAGGTGCGTATTGCTACAGTAAATGCCCATTGTCTAGATTGAATCTGAGCCGATTTGACGAACACGTATACCCAATATTTTTTAAAAAATAATTTTTTTTTACAAATCTAAATCACTTGAAATTTTACGCGTATGTTCTTAAAAAACAGGGGAATCTACGAAAAAATCAAAAAAAAGTTTACATGAAATAAATTGATCAAAATACCCCCCGAAAATCAATTATTTTTCTATAAATTATTTTTTTTATATTTTTATTAAGTGCGCCTTGGTGAGAAAAACACACGCCTAAAATTTTAAGTGATTTAGATTTGTAGAAAATTATTTAAAATTTAAAACTAACAGACATCTGTGAGCGTCAGATCGGCCACAGAATGGTCAATCTGAGGCATTCACGTATGGGCGTACAACGGTGACGCCATATATATATATATATATGGAAAAAGTTCGGATTAGCCCAGTAGCTTATATGAACATATGAGCACAACGGCCCAGATTGAACCTGAGCCGATTTGCATCAGCTAATAAAAAGGCTAATAAAAAGGCTGGCAATCCTGATCAAGAAGTTCCCAAAGCAATAGTGAATGGATTTAAAGGCTGGCTAAGAGGCTGGTGGGATTTTTATGTTGATGATGAAATAAAAAATAGAATCCTAACCAACACCAGGCAATGGACAGCCAGAAATGAACAAAATCAAGAAATAATCTATACAGAAAGTGATGTTCTAAACACTTTAATTTATACTATTACTTTACACTTTGCAGGAAGTACAACTCTATTAGGAACAAGATCAGAGGATTTGCTGTCAAACCTCAGATGTCCTACATTGTCCCATTATAAGTGGTATAAAGACGTATTCTTTCACGATTATTGATAAGAGAAGATTGCCAAATGGATCATTGGAAAGAAAAGTTTATAGCAAGTCTTCCCTATCTATTTGCTGAAAAAGTTAAAGAAAACCTAGAAAGAAACATAATAGAGTTATCATATATTCTGCTTATACACTAGAAGAATTATCAGCAGAAATATGTACTGAAGGATTAGCATTATGCACAGACCTAAAGCTTAAACGCCAACTCGATAAACAACAAATTACTAAACGAAAAGAGCTTGGTGATTTTTGCGAACTGTTCGGTTATCATATAGATAGAAAAAATAAACCAGAAAAACTATATAAGAAAAAGAAAAAAAATAAGAAAGAAAAATATAGGTCCGACAAATTACATAAAAAATATAAGAAGTCTAAACAACAAAAGTTTATAAAAAAGTTTTCTCGCCATTCTAAAAATAAAAGGGAAATACCAATATGTTACTCCATGGCGATAGGCTAGGTCTGATAAGTTTTTTATTTTGGAGTTCTGCAATTTCCTTTCTACATAATTCTAATAAAGCAGTATGCATTTGAATTAGCCTTGCTTTTGTAGGAATTTGTTTTTCATCAAATCTTGGTTCATATGGAAGACTTATACTATGTTTTTTCCTATCCCAAAAAGCATTGGGATGTTCGCTACAGATAGAAGTTTCTATCTGTTGTTGCAGTTCTTGAATTTTTTGTATAATTAATGCATTTTGTATTTGTTCTTCTACATGCTTATATTTAATTTCTTGCTTTAGAGTGCAAAGAAAATTTTCTTTGTTTTGTAATTGGCTTTTAACAGTATTAATTTCTTTCTATTTTGGTTTATGAAGAAATTCAAAGTGTATGGGAACATTCTGGTAAGTGGATGTTATTCATGTATGGTTTATGGATAAAGGATATAACAATGTAAGAAATGGGATTCCGAGGATGACTGCTTGGCTTAGTCCTTTTACGATAATAAATGTTGTTTGGATACACTGTTGATTAAAGCATCACATTCAATGATTTTAAAGGCAGTAGGAAATGGATGCTTTGCAATTAGATGAGTCATTAAAAACTCAAATATATACTATTACCAATTATGAGAGTACATCTTCTTCAAATACAAATTCAAATGAATCTTTAATAGGGAATATACAAGAAGATGATTTTATATGGACAGAATCTTCAGATTCCTCTTCTGATGAACAATCTTCCCATCCTATGTAAGAATCAAATTGTGCTTGTCCTATTCCAACGCACAATCTTCATACATTAACACAAGAAGATAATTTGATTTTAGATCTTATAGAAAAAATTACAGATCCAGAGGAAAAAAGATATGTTATTCAAAATTTATTAATCTAACAAAAACCAAATAAAAAACACCTCCTATAATTAAAACACCAGATGAATACAATTTTTGCAGCCATTATGAAAAGGGTCAGTGAACAACATCTCACTGTCAAAAAAGAACCTTCTATTTCTGAGTTAAAACAAGAAATAAATGAAGTAATGAAAGAAGTACACCAGTTAAAAGATAGATTAAAGCTCTTAGAATTACAAAATCTATCCAATCATAATTCTGATATAGATGAACTAGAATTCAACCATCTAGTTACAACATATAGTCTTGAAAAACCAGTAGATACTCCAGAAGCTTCAGAAATTAAACCACTTCTGATAAACAAAAATCCTCCTTCTGTTAACCTCTTGGATAAAATCATTATACAAAAATGGTTTGTACAAGTAACCATTATAGTAGCAGAAGATTATAAATTTCAAACATCAGTTTTAATAAACTCAGGAGCTGATTTAAACTGTATAAATGAAAGACTTGTACCAACAAAATATTTTGATAAAAAAACTCAAATCTTAAACGCACCAAGATCTAAAATCAAATTATCTTCTTGTGTTAAGGTATGAAGATTGTGCATTGGGATAGAACAAGCACAATTTGATTCTTGCATAGGATGGGAAGATTGTTCATCAGAAGAGGAATCTGAAGATTCTGTCCATATAAAGTCATCTTCTTGTATATTCCCTATTAAAGATTCATTTGAATTTGTATTTGAAGAAGATGTACTCTCAAAATTGATAATAGTATATAATTGTATTTTTAATGACTCATCTAATTGCAAAACATCTATTTTCTTTTTTAATTTATATTGGTGTTTACAGTGGCCAAGTTTGCCACATTTATAACATACTGGTATTTTCTTTTTATTTTTAAAATGAGGAGATAACTTTTTTATAAAATTTTGTTGTTTAGACTTCTTATATTTTTTATGTAATTTGTCGGACTTATATTTTTCTTTCTTAGATTTTTTCTTTTTCTTATATAGTTTTTCCGGTTTATTTTTTCTGTCTATATGATAACCGAACTGTTCGCAAAAATCACCAAGCTCTTTTCATTTAGTAATTTGTTGTTTATCAAGTTGGCGTTTAAGCTTTAGGTCTGTGTATAATGCTAATCCTTCAGCACATATTTCTACTGATAATTCTCCTAGTGTATAAGCAGAATATATGATAACTCCATTATGTTTCTTTCTAAGTCTATGTTTCTTTCTAAGTCTTTCTTTGACTTTTTCAGCAAATAGGTAGGAAAGACCTGCTATAAACGTTTCTTTCCAATGATCCAGTTGGCAATCTTCTCTTATCAATAATCGTGAAAAGAATTCGTCTTTATACCACTTAAAATGGGATAATGTAGGACATCTGAGGTTTGACAGCAAATCCTCTGATCTTGCTACTAATAGAGCTGTACTTCCTATAAAGTGTAAAGTAATAGTATAAATTAAAGTGTTTACCGCATCACTTTCCGTATAGATTATTTCTTGATTTTGTTCATTTCTGGCTGTCCATTGCCTGGTGTTGGTTATGATTCTATTTTTTGTTTCATCATCAACATAAAAATCCCACCAGCCTCTTAGCCAGCATGTAAATCCATTCACTATTGCTTTGGCAACTTCTTGATCAGGATTGCCAGCCATTTTATTAGCTGATGCAAACACAGTCATATGTCTCATAACATCTAATATTTTTAAATCAGATAAACCATCTATAGTCCAGTTGACAATTGATCTTCCTGAATAGGATACTACCTATTGTATGACATCTTCTTCTAATTGGACATCAACAGGTGTAGGTCTTTTATAGTATGGTAAAGCTGTAATTGGTTTCCATATTTTACTATAGCCTATTCTATTGATATCATTGGTTCTTGTATCCATAAAAGCGAGTTCTCTATTATGCAGGTTATCGTCAATAGTTGGTTCTTCCCCTTGGAGCATTAAAGTATCATGCTCAGGAATCTTCTGTTTACCTTTATCAGATGATTCTGGAATGCTTGGTATAAGTACAGAAATACTAGGTATAGGTACAGGAATACTTATTTTTGGAGAGGGGATTCCTTTGATATCTAATTGGGCTAATTTGGATATTAATTGATCCATTAATGTTTTGTTATCTTCTCCAATATGAAATTTAGTTTTATTGAGTTCCGAAGGATGTTTAAACAAAACAGCTTTAGGAAGAATTTACTCCCTTAAGTTGAGGAGTAACTAATCTTTTTACGCGTTCTGCCTGTTTTCCTAAGGATTGCATGTATAAATTTGTATAGTTGTTTTGTTCGACAATATGAGGTATTAATTCATGCTTTTTTCCCATATCCTTAGGTACAACCTTATAAGGTATTGCAATGATTTCATATAAGGATTGTGGTGGTTCACCTTTTAAATGTGAAGTTTTTACACCTTCTGTATTATGCTTTTCTCAGAAGGATGAGTACTAGAAGTAATAGTTCCATCTGTGCTTATATAAGTTTTTTCTTCTATTATTTGAATATTAAACTTAGGAATTTGAATGTTATATTGAGCACAAATTTCTTGTAACCAAATAAAAAATTCTTTTGTTTGTCTTTCTTTCTTTAGAAATTTATTGTATTTTTTATGAAATAATTCCACTAATCTGAGTTGAAATGCTTTTAGATACCATTCTCTAATACCTTGGTTTTCTGAGGCTAAATAATCATTTTTTAGATATATAATATCTACTTTCTTCTTTGCTTTGACACGGTATTCGAAGTATTCATCTATGTCTATATCTTCTTCGACTTGCAGGGTTAATATTTGGAAGTCAGCTATATCAGGTTCAGATGTATAAGTAGGTATGACTACATGATCGACTGTTCTCTTTATTCCTTGTAATTGTAAATCGGAGGATCCTGTAGGTGTTGATGGAAGAGGAAAGATGATGACTTCTGGGGTTGCAGAACAAGATTTCCTTGCTCGAACAATTGGTTTTCTAATCCTTTTTCTATTTATTTCTAAATCACCTTGAATTATTGGTTTATTATTTTGAAATTTTATTTCAATATTGCCATCCTGGGATTCAATTATTTGATTAGGGATACTATTCATAGGTACTTCTCTTGGTTGGTTTTCATTTTGAATTGACCATGATTGGGGTAGAATAATATCTGACCAAGTAATAGTTTTTGGAATAATGGTATTTGATTTTCCTATATTAGTTTGAAATAAGATAGTTTGATCCTTTTTATCTGTTTGCATAATATTAGGACAAAGGGTATTCATAACTTTGTAATAGAGACGATATACTATAGCTAGGTTTTGAGATCCATGAGTCATATGGAATCCATGGGTCTTAAGGTTTATTGTTAATATATCTAGATATTCGGATCTGTTAATGAAACAGAAAAAATTTAGAAAATAGTTGAAATAAATGGGTCCACTACAGAGGCTGGAATCAACCATGCCTAGGAATGAGTCTGAAAACTTATTGTGTCTCGCATCTCTTAGGCATACGAGCACTGAAGTGTTTAAACCTAAACGGGTTAAAGGTTTTATAGCTATTTGTATTAATCCAATGTATAAATACTTATAATTATTTTCTTTATATGTTTCTATTATTTTTTTGGATAACAGTTGGAAGTTTTCTTGATTTTGTGTGACTGATAAACTTTCTTCCACTGTTTTAATTGCATATCCAAGTTTTAAATTGAATGTTCCCCTTTGATAAATATTGCAGATAGGTACCTTGGGAATATTCCAATTTTGTATATATTTTTAAACATCATTTTTTACTATTTCCGCCTTATTTTTACTCTTAGAGTTTGAGTTTCAGTTACGGTTTTACCTTTAAGATTCCTAATTAAATTTGCCATCTGTAGGTTGCGGATAATGACAATCTGGACGACCAAGGGTCCAGCGTGTTTCCCTAAGCGGCTCTTCCTGGCCTTGGCGAGTACTTTGCTTAGACGTCTTTCGTCTCTTGCCTTAACTCTCGGACCAACTTTCTTATATGTAAATTTAGTTAGGTTTCTATGGTATTACTGTAACTTGTTCACTATTGGCTTTGATACCAAAACGCACCAAGATCTAGTGATTCATCTCGTGATTCAATATTTTTAATATTGACATCAACTATAGAAGATATGTAAAGAGTAAACTATTATACTTTATTAAGTCTTGTAAAATACGGTAGTAATTTAGGCAAAATAGAACTATTAAGATGAAAGGAATGATAGATATATCAATAACAAACCACGAAGTGTGTGTGTGATTACCTATCTTAATACTGAACACACTTTTAAACTACATATCAACTGTGTAGAAAACATTTCACTATTACAGACATATCAAACTAGTACATGTCATCTTATGTTACAAACCTGTATACATACTAAAAGAAATAAAAACAAACACTTACAGTTTACAAAGACAATAACTAGAAAATAACTTTTCGTTTTGAGGACAGTATGATGGAAGTGTGTGGAAATTGCAGTCGCACATAATAAAATTATAAGAAAAGAGGATAAGAGAGAACCTGGTTTTGGTAAATCAAAAGATAGGAAAAGACCTGGATAGCATGAGGTAATTTCAAGCTGTGAGGTCAAGACAGCAGCAGTGGAGCAGTATGGAAGTAGCGGTCGTAAGACCAAGAGAGTAGACGAAGAGCAGAGAAATGAGCAGAACACTGTGAAAGGGTAAGAGAGCAGAGGGATGAAGAGAGCAGAGGACTGTGAGCAGGAGAGAGCAGAGAAAGAAGAAAGCTCCGAGACCTGCAGAATCGAAGGAAGGGTGCTTCCTTATATAGGCGAAGGCTAAGGAAACTTAGCGACGAAGGAAGAGGAGGAAAGCGACCTGATTTGACCAAGAGGGGAAAGAAGAGACATAAAGAAAAAAGGAAAAGACAAAAGAAAAATAAAGATGCTTAAAGAGGCATCTAAAACAGTATATTTTTGTCGTCTTCTGTCGGCAACACAGTGCTCTGTCGGCAGCACAGTGCCTGGGTTTGTCGTATGTGTCGGCAGCCACAGTGTCTGGTTTGTCGTATGTGTCGGCAGCCACAATGGTTGGTACGGAGGGTATAGTAGCTTGATAATGACATGTGGTACGGAAGGCATCCTGGTATAGTATTTGAGGTGACATGGTACGGGAGAACGTTTTTATGGCCTTTGGCTGAATTCATTGGGGTCTTCTTCTTCTTCTTCTTTTGGATCTGTTTGTTTCAGTGGGAAATATCTATTCGCACGGTTTGGAGAGGATTGAACTGTTTCCCATGAGGATACTGGTTTGCGCCCGGCTTCTATAAATATTTCTCTCATTTGTTTTTCCAGAGTTTCTTTGGTGGCATCGAGATTGGTTTGGAGCATATTTCAGAGCTTTGTAGGGAAATCAAAGGAAGTGTTGGCAGTATTATAAGCAGAAGGATTGGGGTTATAAATGGGTTTCTCTGGTGGTATTCTTTTGGGTACAATTGTAGGGGGATCCATATTGAAAATATCCCACCATTTTACAGAGATAGTTTTGCCCAAACGAGGGATATAGGTATAGTCGGCTGTATTATTAAGAGACACAGAGTATTCCCATTTTATGATCCATGAGTGTTGATATAAGGTGACAAAATATAAGTGTGGATTAGTATTCATATCAATCTTATTGAATATTGCAAACTGCTCTTGTGCTTTCTTAAATGCAGGAGGTAAAATATCACATGTAGAACCCCATATCAAAAATCAATTTTTTTAACTAACTTGGAAATCTTTCAAAAATAGGCATCCTGAATTGGATGTACCAACTATGAGAGTTATTTGGATTTTGATATGAAAATACTTTATGCCATGCCCCAATATATTCGGTATACTTATAGTACTTATAAGAAAAATCTTGATTATTTAATATTTTTTCCCTAGGTGGGATTGCAACCCCACTCTTCATGGGATAAAAGTTTTTTGATTTGCATTTTCGAGTATGCAATTACTCTTGTATTTTGCTGTTAATAATGGACTACGGAGACGGACCCTGTTTCCATTATTATAGCTTCATAGTATTCGAGGGTTTTCACCCCATTTGTGGGATTGAGATGGTTTATGAGGTAGAGAGGAGCAAGTTTAGCTGGGTCCATATGGGTATGTTGATCTTCAATGGTTATGTCCATGAGGAAAGCTCTTTCGATGAATGTGGAACGTGGAATATTTGGATTTGGCCTCTGAGACGGCTTTGATTGAGTAGGTGTAAAGGCTGGAGTGGATGTATTATATTTTGGGTAGGTTATTTGGTGGATAGGTGAAATAGGTGGTGAGAGAGTGACCAAAGGTGGACTCTCAAGTAAAGCTGGTACTATTTCAAGTGGGTGTTTCTCATTGCGAGAATTGCTACGAGTGCCCATGATAGTAGAGAAATTCGACATAATATTACTTTTATTAGCTTCAAAGAGCTGTAGTGCAAGTTTGAGGGGTGTATCGTCGTTGGCGTCAGGGTGGCCCCCCTGCAAAAATTCACGGGTAAGAAAATCAGGTAAGGAATTAGCAGAACCGTGAAGATGTTCAATGGTGAAATCAAAAGCAGAGAGAATCGCTTGCCAACGAGCAAATATTTGTTTGAAGACAAGATTTTGAACATCTTTTTGCAGAATATCTTTGGCTGCTTTACAGTCAGTGCGAATGAGAAAATGTTGGTTGAGAATATCGCTTTGAAACTTTGTGACACAATGAACAACGGCAAGAAGTTCTTTTTTTACGGTTGAGTAGTTTTGTTGGGTGGAATTCCAAGCCTTAGAAGTATACCTGAGTAGTTGTTCTTGATTATCAATCTGTTGTTTTAGGATTCCTCCTAAACCCAACTCTGAAGCATCACATTCAATGATTTTAAAAGTAGTAGGATTAGGAAAAGAAAGACAAGGTAAAGTTTTGACTCGTTGTTTAATCAATTGGACTGCTTTGGTATGAATATTTGTCCAAGGTGGAGGATTCTTTTTTAATCTATCATGTAAGGGTTTGGCATGAATAGCAAAGTCTTGACAAAAGTCAATAACATAATTGAGACAACCTAAGAACCGTTGGATTTCTTTTTTATCTAGAATTTGATCTGGAAATTTCTCAGCGAATTGAATTGATCTTTCTATGGGGATAATTGTTCCTTGATGAATATTGTGTCCTAAAAATCTAATAGTAGTTTTGAATTAAGTAATCTTTTTAGCAGATACAACTAATCCAGCATGCTTTACTGCATGTATAAAAGTATTAATATGTTTAAAATGTTCTTCTATTGATTCTGAAAAAATAAGAACATCATCAATATAAACAATCATAAATTGATAGTAAGCATTGAAAACATCATTTATTATTTTCTAGAATTCTGATGGAGCATTTTTTAATCCAAAAGGCATAACATTCCATTCATATTGACCAAATGGGACGTTGAATGTTGTTTTATATTTATCTTCTTCTTTAATTTGAATTTGCCAGTATCCTGACTTCATATCAAATTTGGAAAATATACAAGCATTAACTACTCTATCTAGTAAATCTTTTTTATTTAGAATTGGATATCTAATCCATTGTAATATTTTATTTAATGGTTTATAATTTATAACAAGTCTAGGAACACCACGTTCTTTTTCAACATTTTTATTGACATAAAAAGCTGTACAACTCCATGGTGATAGGCTAGGTCTGATAAGTTTTTTATTTTGGAGTTCTGCAATTTTCTTTCTACATAATTCTAATAAAGTAATATTCATTTGAATTGGTCTTGCTTTTGTAGGAATTTGTTTTTCATCAAATCCTAGTTCATATGGAAGACTTATACTATGTTTTTTTCTATCCCAAAAAGCATTGGGATGTTCGCTACAGATAGAAGTTTCTATTTGTTGTTGCAGTTCTTGAATTTTTTGTAAAATTAATGGATTTTGTAATTGTTTTTCGTTTTATTTTTAGAATGGGGAGAAAACTTTTTTATATACTTTTGTTGTTTAGAGTTCTTATATTTTTTATGTAATTTGTCGGACCTATATTTTTCTTTCTTATATTTTTTCATTTTCTTATATAGTTTTTCCGATTTAGTTTTTTTGTTTATATGATAACCGAACTGTTCGCAAAAATCACCATGCTCTTTTCGTTAAGTAATTTGTTGTTTATCGAGTTGGCACTTAAGCTTTAAGTCTGTGCATAATGCTAATCCTTCAGCACATATTTCTGCTGATAATTCTCCTAGTGTATAAGCAGAATATATGATAACTCCATTATGTTTCTTTCTAACAGGTGTACTTCATTTATTTCTTGTTTTAACTCAGAAATAGAAGGTTCTGCTTTTGATTTCACCATTGAATATCTTCACGGTTTTGCTAATTCCTTACCTGATTTTCTTACCCGTGAATTTTTGCAGGGGGGCTACACTGACATCAACGACGATACACTCCTCACACTTGCACTACAGATCTTTGAAGCTAATAAAAATAATACTCTGTCTGATTTCTCTATTATCATGGGCACTCGTAGCAATTCTCGCACTGAGAAACGCCCGTTTGAAATAGTACCAGCTTTACTTGAGAGTCCACTTTTGGCCACTCTCTCACCACCTATTTCACCTATCCACCAAATAACCTACTCAGAATATAATACATCCACTCCAGCCTTTACATCTGCTCAATCAAAGCCGTCTCAGAGGCCAAATCCAAATATTCCACGTTCCACATTCATCGAAAGAGCTTTCCTCATGGACATAACCATTGAAGATCAACATACCCATATGGACCTAGCTAAACTTGCTCCTCTCTACCTCATAAACCATCTCAATCCCACAAATGGGGTGAAAACCCTCGAATACTATGAAGCTATACTAATGAAAACAGGGTCCGTCTCCGTAGTCCATTATTATCAGCAAAATACAAGAGTAATTGCATACTCGAAAATGCAAATCAAAAAACTTTTATCCTATGAAGAGTGGGGTTGCAATCCCACCCAGGGAAAAAAAATTAAATAATCCAGATTTTTCTTATAAGTACTCTAAGTATGCCGAATATATTGAGGCATGACATAAAGTATTTTCATACCAAAATCCAAATAGCTCTCATAGTTGGTACATCCAATTCAGGATGCCCATTTTTAAAAGATTTCCAAGTTGGTTTAAAAATTGGTTTTTGATATGGGGTTCTACATGTGATATTTTACCTCCTGCGTTTAAGAAAGCACAAGAGCAGTTTGCAATATTCAATAAGATTGATATGAATACTGATCCACACTTATATTTTGTCACCTTATATCAACTCCTATGGATCATGAAATGGGAATACTCTGTGTCTCCTAATAATACAGCCGACTATACCTATATCCCTCGTTTGGGCAAAACTATCTCTGTAAAATGGTGGGATATTTTCAATATGGATCCCACTAAAATTTGTACCCAAAAGAATACCACCAGAGAAACCCATTTATAACCCCAATCCTTCTGCTTATAATACTGCCAACACTTCCTTTAATTTCCCTACATATCTCTGAAATATGCTCCAAACCAATCTTGATGCGACCAAAGAAACTCTGGAAAAACAAATGAGAGAAATATTTACGGAAGCCGGGCACAAACCAGTATCCTCAGAGGAAACAGTTCAATCCTCTCGAAATCATGCGAATAGATATTTCCCACTGAAAGAAACAGACCCAAAAGAAGAAGAAGAAGAAGACCCCAATGAATTCAGCCAAAGACCATAAAGACGCTCTCCCGTACCATGTCACCTTAAATACTATACCAGGATGCCTTCCGTACCACATGTCATTATCAAGCTACTATACCCTCCGTACCAACCACTGTGGCTACCGACACATACGACAAACCAAACACTGTGGCTACCGACACATACGACAAACCCAGGCACTGTGCTGCCGACAGAGCATTGTGTTGCCGACAGAAGACGACAAAAATATACTGTTTCAAATGCCTCTTTAAGCATATTTCTTTTTCTTTTGTCTTTTCCTTTTTTCTTTATGTCTCTTCTTTCCCCTTTTGGTCAAATCAAATCGCTTTCCTCTTCTTCCTTCGTCGCAAAGTTTCCTTAGCCTTCGCCTATATAAGGAAGCACCCTTCTTTCATTTCAGCAGGTCTCGGAGCTTTCTTCTTTCTCTACTCTCTCCTGCTCACAGTCCTCTGCTCTCTTCATCCCTCTGCTCTCTTACCCTCTCACAGTCTTCTGCTCATTTCTCTGCTCTTCGTCTACTCTCTTGGTCTTACGACCACTACTACCATACTGCTCCATTGCTACTGTCTTGACCTCACAGCTTGATATTACCTCATGCTATCCAGATCTTTTCCTATCTTTTGATTCACCAAAACCAGGTTCTCTCTTATCCTCTCTTCTTATAATTTTAGTATGTGCGGCTGCAATTTCCACACACTTCCATCATACTGTCCTCAAAACTGAAAGTTATTCTTCAGTTATTGTCTTTGTAAATTGTAAGTGTTTGTTTTTATTTCTTTATGTTCTTTTAGTATGTATACATGTTTGTAACATAAGATGACATGTACTAGTTTGATATGTCCGTAATAGTGTAATGTTTTCTACACAGTTGATATGCAGTTTAAAATTGTGTTCAGTATTAAGATAGGTAATCACACACACACTTCGTGGTTTGTTATCGATATATTAGTCATTCCTTTCATCTTAATAGTTCTATTTTGCCTAAATTACTACCGTATTTTACAAGACTTAATAAAGTATAATCGTTTACTCTTTACATATCTTCTATAGTTGATGTCAATATTAAAAATATTGAATCACGAGATGAATCACTAGATCTTGGTGCGCTTTGGTATCAGAGCCAATAGTGAACAAGTTACAGTAATACCATAAAAACCTAACTAAATTTACATCTAAGAAGACAAAGTACCTGCCAAGGCCAGAAAGAGCCGCTTAGGGGAACACGCTGGACCCTTGGTCGTCCAGATTGTCATTATCCGCAACTTACAAATGGCAAATTTAATTAGGAATCTTAAAGGTAAAACAGTAACTCAAACTCAAACTCTAAGTGCAAAAAATAAGGAGGAAATAGTAATAAATGAGGTTGAAAAACATATACAAAATTGGAATATTCGCAAGGTATCTATCTCTGATATTTATCAAAGGGGAACATTCAATTTAAAACTTGGATATGTCATTAAAACAGTGGAAGAAAGTTTATCAGTCACACAAAATCAGGAAAACTTCCAACTGTTATCCAGAAAAATAATAGAAAAACATAAAGAAAATAATTATAAGTATTTACACATTGGATTAATACAAATAGCTATAAAACATTTAACCCGTTTAGGTTTAAACACATCAGTGCTCGTATTCCTAAGGGATACAAGAAACAATAAGTTTCCGGACTCACTCCTAGGCATGGTTGAATCCAGCCTATGTAGTGGACCCATTTATTTCAACTGTTTTCCAAATGTTTCTGTTTCATAACAGATCCGAATATGCTAGATATATTAACAATAAACCTTAAGACCCTTGGATTTCATATGACTCATGGATCTCAAAACTTAGCTATAGTATATCGTACCTATTACAAAGTTATGAATGCTCTTTGTCCTAATATTATGCAAATAGATAAGAAGGATCAAACTATTTTATTTCAAACTAATATAGAAAAATCAAATACCATTATCCCAAAAACTATTACTTGGTCGGATATTATTCTACCCCAATCATGGTCAATTCAAAATGAAAACCAATCAAAAGAAGTACCTAGGAATAATATCCCTAATCAAATAATTGAATCCAAGGATGGTAATATTGAAATAAAATTTCAAAATAATAAACCAATAATCCAAGATGATCTAGAAATAAATAGAAAAAGGATTAGAAAACCAATTGTTCTAGCAAGGAAATCTTGTTCTGCAACCCCATAAGTCATCATCCTTCCTCCTCCATCAACACCTAAAGGATCCTTCGATTTACAATTACAAGGAATAAAGAGAACAACCGATTATGTAGTCATACCTACTTATACATCTGAACCCGATATAGCTGACTTCCAAATATTAACCCTGCAAGTCGAAGGAGATATAAACATAGATGAATACTTAGAATACCGAGTCAAAGCAAAGAACAAAGTAGATATTGAATATCTAAAAAAGGATTATTTAGCCCCAGAAAACCAAGGTATTAGAGAATGGCATCTAAAAGCATTTAAACCCAAATTAGTGGAATTATTTCATAAAAAATAGAATAAATTTCTAAAGAAAGAAAAACAAACAACAAGATTTTTTATTTGGTTACAAGAAATCTGTGCTCAATATAACATTCAAATTCCTCAGTTTCATATTCAAACAATAGAAGAAAAAACTTATATAAGCACAGATGGAACTATTACTTCTAGTACTCATCCTCCTGAGAAAAGCATAATACTAAAAGGTGTAAAAACTCCACCTTTAATAGGTGAACCACCACAATCCATGTATGAAATCATTGCAACACCTTATACGGTTGTACCCAAGGATAAGGGAAAAAAGCATGAATTAATACCTCATATTGTCGAACAAACAATTATACAAATTTATACAAGCGATCCTTAGGAAAACAGGCAGATCGCATAGAAAGATTAGTTACTCCTCAACCTAAGGGAGTAAATCCTCCTATTCCTAAAGCTGTTTTGTTTAAACCTCCTCCGGAACTCAATAAAACTAAATTTCATATTGGAGAAGATAACAAAACATTATTGGATCAATTAAATATAAAAACTAGCCCAATTAGATATCAAAGGAATCCCCTCTCCAAAAATAAGTATTCCTGTACCTATACTTAGTGGTTCTGTACCTATACCAAGCATTCCAGAATCATCCGATAAAGGTAAACAAAAGATTCTTGAGCATGATACTTTAATGCTCCAAGAGGAAGAACCAATCATAGACGATAATCGGCATAACAGAGAACTCGCTTTTATGGATACAACAACAAAAGATCTCAATTGAATAGCCTATAATAAAACATGGAAACTAATTACAGCCTTACCATATTACAAACGACCTACACATGTTGATGTCCAATTAGAAGAAGATGCCATACAACAGGCAGTATCCTATTCTGGCAGATCAATTGTCAACTAGATTATAGATGGTTTATTTGATTTGAAAATATTAGATGTTATGAGACACATGACTATGTTTGCATCAGCTAATAAAATGGCTAGCAATCCTAATCAAAAAGTTGCTAAAGCAATAGTGAATGGATTTACAGGCTGGCTAAGAGGCTAGTGGGATTTTTATGTTGATGATGAAACAAAAAGTATAATCCTAACCAACACCAGGCAATGGACAGCCAGAAATGAACAAAATCAAGAAATAATCTATACGGAAAGTGATGCTGTAAACGCTTTAATTTATACTATTACTTTACACTTTGTAGGAAGTACAGCCCTATTAGCAACAAGATCAAAGGATTTGCTGTCAAACCTCAGATGTCCTACATTATCCCATTATAAGTGGTATAATGACGTATTCTTTTCACGATTATTGATAAGAGAAGATTGCCAACTGGATCATTGGAAAGAAAAGTTTATAGCAGGTCTTCCCTACCTATTTGCTGAAAAAGTCAAAGAAAGACTTAGAAAGAAACATAATGGAGTTATCATATATTCTGCTTATACACTAGGAGAATTATTAACAGAAATATGTGCTGAAGGATTAGCATAATGCACAGACCTAAAGCTTAAACGTCAACTCGATAAACAACAAATTACTAAACGAAAAGAGCTCGGTGATTTTTGCGAACAGTTTGGTTATCATATAGACAGAAAAAATAAACCGGAAAAACTATATAAGAAAAAGAAAAAATATAAGAAAGAAAAATATAAGTCCGACAAATTACATAAAAAATATAAGAAGTCTAAACAACAAAAGTTTATAAAAAAGTTTTCTCCCCATTCTAAAAATAAAAAGAAAATACCAGTATGTTATAAATGTGGCAAACTTGGCCATTATAAACACCAATGTAAATTAAAAAAGAAAACAGATGCTTTGCAATTAGATGAGTCATTAAAAACACAAATATATACTATTATCAATTATGATAGTACATCTTCTTCAAATACAAATTCAAATGAATCTTTAATAGGGAATATACAAGAAGATGATTTTATATGGACAGAATCTTCAGATTCTTCATATTCCTCTTCTGATGAACAATCTTCCCATCCTATGCAAGAATCAAATTGTGCTTGTCCTATCCCAATGCACAATCTTCATACCTTAACACAAGAAGATAATTTGATTTTAGATCTTATAAAAAAAATTACAGATCCAGAGGAAAAAAGATCGGCTATTACTAAATTTATTAATCTAACAAAAACCAAATCAAACACACTTCCTATAATTAAAACACCAGATGAATACAATTTTGCAGCCATTATGAAAAGGGTCAGTGAACAACATCTCACTGTCCAAAAAGAACCTTCTATTTCTGAGTTAAAACAAGAAATAAATGAAGTAAAGAAAGAAGTAAACCAGTTAAAAAATAGATTAAAGCTCTTAGAATTACAAAATCTATCCAATCATAATTCTGATATAGATGAACTAGAATTCAACCATCTGGTTACAACATATAGTCTTGAAAAACCAGTAGATACTCCAGAAGCTTCAGAAATTAAACCACTTCTGATAAACGAAAATCCTCCTTCTGTTAACCTCATGGATAAAATCATTATACAAAAATGGTTTGTACAAGTAACCATTATAGTAGCAGAAGATTATAAATTTCAAACATCAGCTTTAATAGACTCAAGAGTTGATTTAAACTGTATAAATGAAGGACTTGTACCAACAAAATATTTTGATAAAACAACTCAAATCTTAAATACTGCAGATGGCAGTAGACTCTTTATCAATTATAAATTATCCAATGCTTTTGTGTGTAATAATCAACAGTGTATCCAAACGCCATTTATTATGTTCAAAGGACTAAGCCAAGTATATATCCTCGGAGTCCCATTCCTTACATTGTTATATCCTTTATCCATAGACCATACATGAATAACATCTACTTACCAAAATGTTCCTATACACTTTGAATTTATTCATAAACCAAAACTGAAATAAATTAATAATGTTAAAAGCCAATTACAAAACAAAGAAAATTTTCTTTGCACTCTAAAGCAAGAAATTAAATATAAGCACGTAGAAGAACAATTACAAAATCCATTAATTATACAAAAAATTCAAGAACTGCAACAACAGATAGAAACTTCTATCTGTAGAGAACATCCCAATGCTTTTTGAGATAGAAAAAACATAGTATAAGTCTTCCATATGAACCAGGATTTGATGAAAAACAAATTCCTACAAAAGCAAGACCAATTCAAATGAATATATATATATATATATAT
>NW_006495044.1:3341796-3354761 GCF_000471905.2 Amborella trichopoda | reverse complement strand
AAGTTAGATGGATTGTGATGGATGTCTTTATCAAAACAATCTTTATTTTTTATTAAAAAATTATTTAAATAATTAACTTTACCATCAACTAATGGCAAATTTGAAATTTTCGTAAAAATACAATAGCATTTTGGAAATTAGTGTTCTGAAACTTTATTTGTAGAGTGTCCTTGTCCTTTAGTTAAAATTTCAACTTTACCCTTATGGAGATGACAAAAGTAACATTTATCTTATAGTAATATTGACAAAATTGCCCCACAAAAATAACTTTTTAAAAAAAATATACTACAAAATTAATAAACCCACCCTTCACAACGCTCTCTATCTTGAACCTTTGTAATTTGAAGGGTTGTGAAGTTTAGATTATCTCTATATATATAGTCTTTAAAAATTCTAAAAACAAAAATAAACATTTTCTAAAATATGTAGGACCCTCCATATGATATGGGGGCCCATTTAAAAACATATGGAAGATTGGGTGGGGCCCATAAGTAGCCACCTAGGGTGGCATGACCCGCCCATGGGGGGACTTTACTTACTAAAAATTGTAAGAATCCTTCATGCTAGTTGGTTTTCTATTTTCTATTTAGTATATATAGTATATAATATTTATTATAATATAATATATGATATTAATATTACATAGTATAATAAATATATACCTTATTATATATTATATATTATATATTTGTATTAATGTAATTTGTACTAATATATAATAAATATATCTATTATATATAATATATTGTTTATTAAAGTATTATTAATGTTGGTGAGCATGAGTCATTTCGTTTCTCTTTTAGAGGGATCCTAAACAATTTGTTCAATACAACTAACCGCAAAAAATTTTAGTCCATCGTTTCCAAAAAAATATGAATTCCACCGATTTGGGTAGAATTAAACATTTCCATCTGCTTGGCTTAAAAGGTGAAAAAGTAAATTCCCATGAAAATGTGAATCCCTCCATCAAAGTGTATCCAAACATGATTTTTGGCACCTTTTCTTAAAATGTGAGTCCCATAAATCTGAATTCAGGGAACCAAATGGGCCTTTAGAGAATGAAAGATGGACGAGCCAGTTAGAGTTTGAGGTTTTGGAAGTGACTGGGAATACAAAAAACAAAGGGAAATAGCATATAAAAAATGTACGTAAAAATAGAGCTCCAAAGTGAATGGTAATTACAGAAAAAGGGAGGTTCCACATGAAATCCTCCTTTTTTTTTGGGTTTTGGATGATATTTTCCCAAAAACGTTTTAAACTTTTATTATATGGGCTAAATGGAAAAGAAAAAATATATAAAGAGGCCAATTACTTATACAATGAAATAATAATCACTCTTGTTTATCGATTTTAAATCGGGTGGTTGCAAGCGTGTTATTGATTAGACTTAAAGCTCAAAAAAGAAATTCTTGAACTTTATGACACGCCCCAAAACCATCCAATTTGATATCTAATGACTAGGAGTGACTATGACCTTCTTGTAACAATGATAATAGTAGTCTCATAGCATATAAAAAAATCCACAAAAAGAGAACCTAAATGGAGCCATAAATAGTGCCATTATCGATAACTAACTCGGCCACCTGGCAATTTGGGTCGGATCACCAATTCAAGGTGAGGCAGGTGAAAATGATGAGAAGAAAAACATCATAAACTTGTAAAGGTGCGATCATGAAATGTCAAAATCTTTGAATAAAAGGAAAAAGTTTATATAGAGCCGAGGCTCTAAATAATCAAATTAGAGCGCACCTAAACAATTTCACTAGAAGAGGATGTTTTAATGCCCAGATGTCCTCAAATTGACCGTCTTGACATCAAGATGCAAGGACATGAGAAAAAAATGGATTTCAAGTTTTGCAAATACTGCATCCTATAATGCATTTTTGGACAACCAATTTTCAAGATTTTCATAGATCTACTCGGTCTACACTATTTTTTAAGTTTAAAATTTTATTATTAGAGATGAAAATATATTTTAAGACTATCACAAAGATTTACAATGGCATTCCATCTTTGCTAGTTCCAGTGATCCTCATGTATCTTCTCAAATAACCCAATAAAATCCATAACTCCCATCTAATCACAAGGGCTTATGATTTGTCCATTAAAGATGACCAATAAATAGTGGGAAAATGAGTCTAATGTGCGTAATACAAGTTCACCCCCCATGACAAGTCATGTCCTACATAGACATGTGCACATTATTGCAATGGTATGTAGGGTCCTTTCTTCAGCGTTGTTTGTATGTGTACCACCCTTATAAGTGTTGGGTTTATGTGGTCATTAAATACCTTATAAGAACTTTTATAAGCATTTTATATAATGAAACATAAACTCAGTGAGAGTGTGGTCCTCTTGTGGGCTATACTAGACAATGTTATTTGCTGATACTCAGACTAAGCTCGTTGTGCTAGGCCAATCGAGTTGGAAAACTCAAGATACCTGGGCATAGCGTTAGAATCGATGAGGGTTCAGTGGGTCAATCTTGATGAGGTCAGAGTTATGCCCGGATGAGTTAGTCGGGGGATTGTGTGGCCCGTGTGTGTGATGGTTGGCCTTTAGAGACAAGGCTAAAACCTCATTATAGTACCATCACACGGCATATACATTGATAGCCATATCGAGATCGCAATCCACCACTGAGGATGAAGCGTGTATATATACAAGATATTACCCCATGCATCATGAAGCTGTGGTTGCATCATGGTCTCGAGGAATATGAATTTATCTTTAGGGGAACCTAAAATCCATAAATTGAGATTACGTCCCCTAGCTTATTTGTTAACTTTGGTAGCGTAATCATGAACCTCTGTAGTGCATGGGAACTATTGGGTCAGTTTGAGAAAGCTAGCGTGGATCGTAGTCCACAGTTGAAGGTAAAGTATTCCAATATAATAATAATTCTTAGGCCTATACAGATCTGATTTCCCTCAAAATTAATTAGTTTTAATTAATTTTATATTATATGATTTTTAGAGTGATTATATTGATATTTTATGTTCATCGTCTGGATTTATAAAATAAGAGAAAACAAATTTCCAATGTTTTAAATAATTTAAGATAAATAAGTTCTAGTTTAAAATTCTAAAAATAAATATAAATATTTTCTAAAATATGTGGGACCCTCCATATGATATGGGGGCCCATTTAAAAACTTATGGAAGATTGGGTAGGGCCCATAAGTAGCCACCTAGGGTGGCATGCCCCACCCATGGGGGGACTTTACTTACTAAAAATTGTAAAAATCCTTCATACTAGTTGGTTTTCTATTTTTCTACAAATCCAAATTACTTGAAATTTTAGGTGTATGTTTTTTTCATTAAGACACACCTAATAAAAATATAAAAAAAATAATATAATTCCAAAAAATAATTAACCAAAATACCCCATAATCTTTTTGGGAGTATTTTGGTCAATTTATATAGTGTAAAATATTTTTTTTATATTTTTCGTAGATTTGCCTATGTTTGATATCACACGTCTAAAATTTCAAGTGATTTGGATTTGTAAAGAAAAAATTAAAATTCAAACACTACTGGACATCCATGATCGTTAGATCGGCCTAGATTCAATCTGACCCATGGGTGTTTACTGTAACAGTACACCCATGGGCATACATAATCTTTTTCCATATATATATATATATATATAATCTGAACAAAAATCTTATCTCCGCAATATCGGACCAGTCTAATGAGGATTGTTCAATATTTGAACATCAGACAGCTCAACTTTAGAGAAATCCAATATCTCGAAGTAACCCCAAACAAAAGTCACATCCCTACATTTTAGATAAATTTAAAAATAAAATAAAAACCAGTATAATGGTAGGAATATTAGAACAAGGGGTAAAAGTAGAAAAAAAAATAAAAAACCACGCACAAGATAGACCTGCATATAAAGATAGAGAAAAATTGAAAGTATGCATAATTCCAATTTTTTAATGGTACAGACATAATTTTCCTTAAAAAGTGGCCTCCATAAAAAGGAACACAATTAAAAGGGAACAAAAAAGGAGAATAATCTATAGCCCAAATATTGAGGTTGAGAGAGTTGATAATGTGGTTTAAACCCTGAACAGATGCTCTGCATGGTACTCTTTTATTTCTAGCTAAATGTTACTTTTTTGAGCAATGATTTCATGCAATAGTTGTATCATAGTATAATGCAACCATATTTCTAGAAAACCATGTTTTTGGCATTTGTATAATTCTAAATTTTGCACATACATTCTCTCCATCCTCATAATCAATCTTATCCTCATAATCAATCTTATGGAAAAAAAAAATCAATTTTCACTCTAGATATGGTAAAAATCAGTACCCTCCAACAATGAATCTCGATCGTCCATTTGGTGAATTTCAAGATCTAGGCCTTGACAAATTCAAAATCATTTTTTTTCTATTTTAGCATTGTTAATCTAATGATGATAACACTACATAAAAATTTTGGGAACAAAAAAATTCTTTTGAGTCCTATATCTAACCTTCTCACTAAAATAAACGGCTTCTATTAATTGGGCTAGAAAAACACTTTTCAGGGTTTTTTTTTTCTAAATTTTCTTTTTTGTGATTATTCTTTAGAATGAAAAGAGTATACATCTAAAATATTGTGTCAAACAGATAACTCTAACATAGTTTTTTAATGTGATTGCATTATTTTATGATACAACTGTTACATGAAATCATTGCTCTACTTTTTTATATACAGCGATGTTCACAAATAGGAAAGAAAAGACTATTAAATCAATTATCTTCTTAAATAGGACAGAGAACATATGGAAGATGTGGTTATTATGAACACAGAGATAGATACCCACAACTGTAAGAAAACAGCCGTTATAGTGGATGGAAAACGGGCTCAATCCGTGACGTTTTATAAAGATTAGCAATAGGTGGCAAGAAAACGCTCCCTACATAGTTTGAACGCCTAACGGTTTCTAATTTTTAGCTGGGACTATAACTTGTGTCTTTGAAACCATTTACATTTGTTACAAGGATGTTTATAATTACCCCTATTTATTAGACCGATGGTTTAGAGTGTGCCATGGGGTTTGAGAATTTCGTTTTAAATTTTGAACCTAGTTAGTAATACACTTGTAATCACCCGATTTCAAATTCAATGAATAAGAGCTATTGTAACCTTTTTGTAGTAAAAGTAAATGGTCTCTCTGTATATTTTTTCTCTTTTATAAAAATTACTTTATGGCCATTATAAAACAGGAAAAGTTTATATAAAACCTAGGATCTAAACAATCAAATTAGAGCCTACCTCAAAAATTTAACTTCTTTTGATGCCCAAATATCATCAAATTGATCATCAAGATGCATAGACATGAGAAAAACACTTAATTTCAAGTTTTAAAAATAGTGCATCTTGTAAGCATTTTTGGAACGTCAATTTTCAAGATTTTTCATGTTTTTATAGATCTGCTTGATATACACTATTTTTTAAGCTTTAAATTTTATAATTAAAGATGATAATATATTTTAGGGCTATTACAAAAATTTTCAATTTGAAAACCATATTTCTGGACACTATTTGTAGGTGGGCTGTAACTTAATTGTTTAGAGCCTCGGCTCTATTCAAACCGCACCCTTATAAAACAAGAAAAAAATTTATATAAGTTTGCACCTTTCTTTTAGAAGTAACATTGCAGTAATCCTCACGGTTTATTTTATTAGGATGGTGTTGATTTTATACTTTATTAAAAACACACTATTTTTTTATATTGTCTTTAAAAAATGTGTCAAATTTACACTGTCCAACAAAAATAGATAGTGTACGACATCACAACCTTACTCCTGCCACCATATACAAACCGTATCCACAAACAAATAAGAGGAAAAGCGGACTTTATAATGAAAAGAAATACTATCTATCTAGAGAAAAATAGAAATAATACATTTTTGAGATATTTTGTTAATTTAATCGGTTTTTTCCTTTTTTTATTTGTTATCATTTCCATTTGTGCCATGTTTTCCCTTTTTCTCAGTAAAACAATCGTGTTTAACTTAAATGCCCATTACCTTTATAAAAAGACCACCCTCAATTTGGATGTCGAATAAAAAAACCTTCACATTGAAAAACAATCGTAAGTTTTTTCATTCTTAATTAAGAAACATTGCCATCTTTTTTTATTATTCTGTTGGACTGTTTGGATGGAGTTAACATACTAAAAGCAAAGTCGCATTCTACCCTTCCAAAATTCTCTTGCCAATCCAAAAGGTTTTCTTGTGTCTTAAAAAATCTGCTACCATACAATTAGCAAACCTGCAACCCAACATTCTCCTTATTCATGAAGAGAATGCGTTTACCATGGGAGTGGTAAGAGAGAAAACGCTTGCCAAGGGTTTCCCATATGTGTGGTATAAGAGAAAAGATTACAAAGACTCCTCCTAGGGCTGTCATGGGTGGGGCTTGAGCTTTTCTAGTTTTTTTTTAACCCGAGCTTCTCCTTATTCATGAACAGAAGGGGCTTTTCATGAGTGTGATATGAGAGAAAAGGCTCGCCCTTTGTAGAGAGAAAAATGGTCTTGGCTTTATAAAAACGCCGCCTAGGGCTGCTATGGATGGGGTTGAGCTTATCTGGTTTTCTTAGAGAAAGAAAATGAAAATACTCTATTATTCAGAGAGAGAAAGTAGATTTGGGGTTTCTGAGGTTTCACGGAATTGTTGGGTCACAAGTTGAGGTTTGCATGAGTGAAAGAGCTACACTTTCATAAAAAAAATTCAACTCTGACTTGATTTTTTTTATGGTAACTTTTGCCACTGTAGTATTTTTTATTTCAATCTAAAAATCTAACAAAATCTTGAGGTTGTCCAAACGGTTCCAATCTATTTCACAAGATTTTTGAATTGCAATCCAAAAATATTGTAATTTTGGATACATCCAAACTGACACTAAAGTAATTTTCATTGAGATAATGAAAAATGAGTAATTTTGAGTACAACCAAACTGACACTAAAGTAAGTTTCATTGAGATAATGAAAAAGGAGTACCCATTATTAACGTCTCTTTCAATGAATAGATGCCGTGTGATATTTCATGTGTCCCGTTGAGAAAAATAATTTTATGTCATATAATTCCTTGGATTGTGATAATCCGTTTCCCACTATTTTAGGAAACGCTTAGGGCATGTTCTCGTATTCAAATGTCGTCTCCCTCAAATAAAATAAAAAGATAACAGATAATAGATTTAGGATCCCTATGCCACCCTAGTTGCTTTCAAGCTTTAAATTTGTGATGAAACCATTTGTAAAAGGGTGTAGTTTGTATGAGGCCGTGTCCCTAAAAATTAAAATATGGTGCACCTTTAAAAAGTGTTGAAAGATGTTGTTTCAATACTAAAAATCTTTGTGATGGCTTGAAAATTTATTTTTATCTGTAATTATAAAATTTAAAGCTTCAAAAATAGTATAGGTCGAACAAATCTATAAACAGTTGAAAAGCTTGAAAATTGACGGTCAAATTAATTAATAAAATGCGTTATTTCCGAGACTTGAAATCCATATTTTCTGATATCTATACATCTTAACATCGAGATGATCAATTTGAGGATTTTTGGGCATCGAAACAAATTTTAGTGAATTTTTTATGTGTGCCTTAATTTGATTGTTTAGGGCCTCACCCTCATATTAACTTTTACCATTGGAAAATGGTATAAATCCTAAAAAAGTAGGGCCTAGGCTACAAACTACAGTGCGGCCCATGGTAGGGCTAATATCAGCCCGGTTTGTCCCAACCCGAATCTCTTTTTTCCTTTTTTCCATTTATTTTTGGCCCAGCCTGGCCCTGACCCTAGTCCTCTAGGTCAGGCCAAGCCTAGGCCGGTCCTATGGGAAATTTCCCAAACACGATGAACGTCGTTAGAGGTCTCAGATAGTCTCCAAAATTTTTGACACCGACAATAAGATTTGAAACCCAAAAAATGATACAGATCTTACGGATCTATGAACACTCATTTTTAGGGTGAAATGGATAGTTTCAATAATTTGTTACAATATGTACTATTTTTAGAGCTTAAAATCCTAATTATTTTTCACAACCGTAATATTTACGTTGAGATGATCGATGTAAAGGCCTTTCAATGCTTGAACTATCATTTTCGATGAGTTATGAGGTGAGGCTTTACTTATTTTGAGAGGGTTGCAGCCCTATCAAACCATATCCATTTACTTGTGGGAAGTTTATCTATCGGGATGAGGATTGTATAAGGTGTACTATTTATATTATACAAGTAAGGCACACCTTTTAATTTTATCAGAAGATGTACTTCATGTGTTAGAAATCTTATGATGACTTGAAAATCTATGTTTAATTATATTTTTGAAATTAAGTATTTTACAAATGTTAAAAATCAAACAGATCTGCAAAAACTTGAAAATCTTGATAATAGATGGTCTAGATAACTTGTACAAGATGGACCATTTTTTAGCACTTAAAAGTATTTCTTTTTTCTTATATCCTTTCAAGGTTAAGACGATCAATTGGAAGGTTTTCCAAATTCATAGCACTCTTTTCTAATGAACTGAGGTGTACTTTATTTTTATACTATAAAGGTTGCAACCTTATATAAATGTTTTCCTTATCAAAAAGCATTTAATTTGTTGGCTATTTAATATTTTATTGATTCTCAACTATTTTAGTTCATGATCACGTATAAAAATTAGATGAATGAAAAATAAATCATCATCATCAAAGATTTTTTCTAACTATTTGGGGTCAACTACACAAATCATGATTTACCATTTTGTTCTATCAATGGTCATATCCTCAATGAAGTCATAAGTCCCACTATATTTTTCTCACTACTTCCAACTATGCCATTTTGGGTCCACTTCTTGCCCTTTTTAAGCCTTCCACTTGAATTGTATGGGGTCTATACTGCACATGGCCAATCCACCTAAGTTTATTTTCTCTTATCTTATTACCCATTGGAGCCACACTTATGTTCTTCCGAATGAATTTATTACGGATTCTATCCCTTATTGTCTTGTCACCCATCCATATCATCATCCTCATTTCAACTACACCCATCCTATAGATATGTTGTTTCTTAACCGCCCAACATTCAGTTCCATTAAATCAAAGCTTGTCTTACAACTGTCTTATAGAACTTGCCTTTCAGCTTCATTGGTATGCAATGATCACATAAAACCGGTTGGGCATCATCACTTCATCTACCAAGCTCTAAGGTTATGTAGGAAAAGCTACGAAATTAAATAAAATTCAAAATAATTCAAATATTTCCATAAATTTCCCTTTATTTCTAAAGGAAAAGGCTGGCTGACTCATCTATTTATATAAGATTTATCTCATGCATTTTGGATCCAAACTTTTTAGAGGTTGACCGTATGTATACCATAATTATGACAGTACCAAAAAATATATTATTCTTTTAGGTAAATTGTAGTTGGTGGTGGGACCACCCACTTTTTAACATCCATCTTTAAGATGGATGCTAATTGCGTTCATGTAGATGTGGGAAAAGATCCTGTGCATCCAGGTGCGTATTGCTACAGTAAATGCCCATTGTCTAGATTGAATCTGAGCCGATTTGACGAACACGTATACCCAATATTTTTTAAAAAATAATTTTTTTTTACAAATCTAAATCACTTGAAATTTTACGCGTATGTTCTTAAAAAACAGGGGAATCTACGAAAAAATCAAAAAAAAGTTTACATGAAATAAATTGATCAAAATACCCCCCGAAAATCAATTATTTTTCTATAAATTATTTTTTTTATATTTTTATTAAGTGCGCCTTGGTGAGAAAAACACACGCCTAAAATTTTAAGTGATTTAGATTTGTAGAAAATTATTTAAAATTTAAAACTAACAGACATCTGTGAGCGTCAGATCGGCCACAGAATGGTCAATCTGAGGCATTCACGTATGGGCGTACAACGGTGACGCCATATATATATATATATATGGAAAAAGTTCGGATTAGCCCAGTAGCTTATATGAACATATGAGCACAACGGCCCAGATTGAACCTGAGCCGATTTGACAATCAAAGATGTTCGGTATTATTTGAATTTTATTTTTACAAATCCAAATCACTTGAAATTTTAGGCATGTGTTTATCTAAAATAGGTGAATATTTGAAAAATATCAAAAAAATATTTTACATGAAATAAAATTGATCAAAATACCCCCGAAATGTTTGGGAGGTATTTTGGTTATTTTATTTTTTGCGAATAATTTTTTGTATATTTTTATTAGGTGCGCCTTGATGAGAAGAACACACATTTAAAATTTCAAGTAATTTAAATTTTTTAAAAAATAAAATAAAATTCAAGCACTACTAGACATCCGTGATCGTCAGATTGGTCTAGATTCAATCTGAACCATTAAGTTCCTATGTTCATATGAGCTACTGGGCTAATCCCAGTTATTGCGTGTGCGTGAGATAACATGTTCCCAAGTCATCACGACAAGTTAAAGCTCCCTAATATTATCAAGAATCAATATAAAACGAACTCCATTATTAACCAATTCGACTGTCAAATTTAAAAATCGCAATTCATCAAAAATTATTACAAAATATAAAACTGGAGGCTACTTCCCAACTATAAGGGATCTATATTTGATATCTTATCTTAAGAAAAGAGAGATATTTATTGAATCAAGTTACACTTGTGGGAAGCATTTGAAACATTGAATTACGAAAAGGATTTAAACTCATAAATCTCTAGGGACAACTGTAAAACAGAAGAAATACAACTTATCTATGAGGACTCGGACACAATTAGATTTGGAAACAATTTTCATGCGGGCTGGACCGATGAGTATATATGCGGTACAAAGAGTATCAAGCATCCATTTTTAAGATGGATGTAAGTAGGTTGTTTTTACTAGAATTATTATTTTTAGTTTTTAAAATTTATTTAATTTTTCATATTCATGATCTTTATGTTAGAGATTACGTGTTTTTAAAAATTAAATCCAAAAATCCATCTCAAAAATAGATTTATTAATAGGCCCCTGTTTTTATATATGCGGGCTTGGCTGCGTAGAAACCGGGTTCATTAGATTTTATGGTAGATTGGTTCGAAACTTTGAGTTCTAGAACCTTTCGAACCTTAAACAATGACAAAAACTGATATCCTTCTAAAAGATGAAGTACAGTGCACTCTGGCATATCAGAGCAGCAAATGTACAATTTGCACTTGAAGGACCACAATTCAAGGAATTTTAACCAAAAAGACCTATTAACATTTAATGAACATCTCGACGTCGCATAAAATGCCAAATTGTGAACTTTTTTAAATTTTTAACTCTTTTCTTGAAATTGTGCTCCTTCATATACAAAATGTACACTCGTTCCTTTAGGCACTATGTTTTTTTTTTAAAAATAAAAATAAAAATAAATTTTAGAATCCATTTCAAAATTTCGGATGAATATTTTAGAAAATAAATCTTCAATATAAATAAGTTTTTTATTCAAGATATTAAGTTTACTATGAGTTTACACGAGAGGACCCTATATTCGCACTAATTGAAGGACTCTAGATTGAGTCTACACAGTCCTAAACTTGAAGCTCCAAGCCAGTGTGTAACTAAACAATAAGTGTTGAAACTCAGTTGAAAACTTAATGCTCCAAGCCAGTGTGTAACTAAACAATAAGTGTTGAAACTCAGTTGAAAACTTAAAGTTCCAAACCGGACCGGCCTATCAAAAAAAGTACAAATGATCTGGTTCGGAACCTTAAGATCTAAACCAGTTTAAATGAAAAATCAGTTTGCAACTTGAAGTTCCGAGCGCTTGGTAAAAAAAGAAACACAGTCCAAAACTTGGAGTTCCAAACTAAGAATATTTTGAAAAAACAAAAAATTCAAAAAAAAAGGACACAAATACAAAATATAATATATAGAGGATATTTTCTAACAATAAAAGGGGATATTTATGAAAATCTCTCTAAAATTATCTAACCAGAACTCTAATTACACAGTTTAAAAACATAAATATGTAGAAAATGTTTATAACAATAAATTGAAAAAACTCTAACGTGTAACAAATTTAAAATATCAAAAAATTAGTATCCATCTTATTAAATTTAAATTATTGATACCATTCGTTTTTCTTGAAATTTGGATCTGTTTTTGGCAATTGGGATATTCGTTTTCAAGATCAATTGGCTAAACTTGTTTTCACAATGCATACAAACTATCATAAATATTACTTTTTGCTTCGAATTTACGGTAATGTTATAAAAAAAGATTGTATATAATGAGATAAAAGATTGTATATAATGAGATAATTTACCTTTAGTACAAGGCGGTCATGATTCCTTACAAGGTGAAGAGGATCGGTAATTATGACATGGCAAAAATCCTATGGATTGAGTCTTTTACCAAGGGAGCAGATGGTATGCTGATAAAACATGTATGACACACTGTACCATTGCATCTACGGTATATGACACATAGGCGGCTATACATCGTCGATTGTCACCAATGGACGGTTAACTTCCAGACAGTGTACCCCACAATGCACCAAACGTGAATAACCTTACACAGGAACTCCAAAGTGAAAATGGGATCCACGTTATTCCACGTGTACAGTCCTTCCCTGAGTCTTAAAAGCAATTCAGCAGTGGGTAATTTTTGTTGGCCCTGACCCAAACTCAACTTGGGTCCAAAATTTGGACCGGACCCAACCCGTTCGGATCGAGATCTACAATCTAATAAAAATATTTTGGATAAATATTCAAAATACATATATTTCAAAGTAATATATAATATACAAGAGTAATGATCCAATGCAACTCTTGTATCATAGTATAATGAAATGACACTTTTAGAAAATGATGTTTATGGTATTTGTATGACCCCAAATTTTGCATACACACTCTCTTCATTTCAATAATCAATCCAAAAAAAAAACAAAGTTCAATTTGAACCTTAGATATGGTCAAAATAAGTCCCCTTCAAAAACAAATCTAGACCATTC
>NW_006495044.1:3322438-3338068 GCF_000471905.2 Amborella trichopoda | reverse complement strand
GAGAGAGAGAGAGAGAGAGAGAGAGAGAGAGAGAGCGGGTGGGGGTGCTCAATCTGGTCTACTGGTCTAGCACATTCCCATGTCACGTGATTAGTCGAAGCCCAAAGCACAGGACAAACATCAAGGTATACAACGCGTTCATTCTGAAATGACCCCTTCTTTTTATTCCAAATGCCCCTGCAACCCACTGCCTTAGCTTTTGTTTTCCCCACTTACTCAATTGTTTGCGGACGGAAGAGACTTGGTTTCTTCCTGATCGAATCATGGACTGATCCATAGCAGTGCCATGAAAATAATTAATGGAACTCGACAGCATGAAAACCTACCACCCATTCTGTTTTCATATTTCTCAGCCTCTCTCTCTCTCTCTCTCTCGTTTCAAATGTTAACTTTGGACACGAATTCTACACCAAAATTGGAAATTCTACATTCTACATGGATGTTTGGCAATTGGAAATTTTGGCTTCGAACACCAAAATGTCCTTATTGTTTTTGCAATGCTCAGTATGACAGGTACAAAAGCTGTAGTGAAAGCAACGAACTTGAGAATCCACATTTCTAAAAAACGAAAAATATGGTGGACTTCCACCCCGTTGAGGCAAATTTTTTTAAAAATTTACGGGTATGGATATCTTGTTTTCATACGCTTTTTCATTTGCCTAATTTTATATTTTTCTAAAAATTAGATCTCGATGAGAATATGAGGGATTTTGAACCTGATTGGGGTACATCAATCATTATCATCATCATCAGAGCTTTTTTTCAACTATTTGGGTTCCGCTATATGAATCCTAGCATGTCATTTTTCTCTATCAAGACCATATTCTAAATGAGGTCATAAGTCACCATATTTTTTCTCTTATGTGCCTATCCCTTGCTCTTTTTTAGGCTTCCACTTGAACCGACTCACACCTCCAAACATGTGTTGTTTTGGGTCTGTAGTACACATGGCTAGCCCACCTATATCTACTTTCTATCATCTTATCATCTATTGAAGTCTGTCCTAAGATCTTTCAAAAGCATCCATTTCTAAGTTTATCTCTTATTGTCTTGTCATTCATCCATCTCAACATCTTCATCACAGCTACACTCATCCTATAGGACCCATAAAGCAAAGTTGGGCTCACAGGTGTTTTACAAAATTTCTCCTTTAGCGTCATTGGCATGCAGCGATCACATAAAACTTCGGTTGTACTACTTCACCTCGCCCACCCAACTCTAGTTCTATGTATGACATCTTCATCAATCTCTTAATATTCTTGGATTATCGACTCAAGATATCGAAAATACGTTCATTTTAGTATTTCTTGACCGTCAATCTATACTACTTCCTCATCTCTATTCGATATTATTAAACTTGCATTTCATATCTTCTGTATTAATCTGGCTAATTTTAAAATCTTTAGATTCTAGACATCCCTCTAAAGTTCTAACTTTATGTTGGTGCTGCTTTGAGTCTTATCGATCAACTATATTGCCTGAGAACAACATATACCATGGTATCTTACCTTGTAGGTGCCTAGTTAAGTCATGTAGGGGCCTTTGGGATCAACGCTGACCCCTAATGCAGACCTATTGTCACAAAAAATTCACTTGTTTCTTCAATTAGTTATTCACACACTAGTTAACACTCCCTCGTACATCTCTCACTAGGTTCATATAGTATTTAGGGACTCATTTATTTTTCAACACCAACTAAATTAAATCTCGAGGTACTCTATCATAAGCTTTCTCTAAATCATTAAAGACCATGTCGAGGTCTTTTTTTTTCGCCCTAAACTTCTCAATCAGTTGCCTAAGTAAAAAAATAGCCTCACCTTCATGGCATAAAATTGAATTGATTTTTTGAAATGTTCGCTTCATGCCTTAGTCATTGCTCAACTACTGAATGGCTCACAATTATGATCCCTTAAGAGTATGCACGATTTTGTATGTCTCATTTGTTCTTGTAAATAGGTACCACAATACTTTTCCTCTAGTCATCAGATATTTTCTTTGTACTTTATTGAATAATTTGGTTGGCTAGTCAATGCCAATCTCCCTATATACTTTCAAACCTCTATCAGAATACAATCTTGTCCTAAAGCATTTTATATCTTCATTCTCTTTAAAGTTTCATTCACTTCTGATGTCCTAATCCTATGAATTTATCTATGATCTCCGTTCTCATTTATGTCAATAGTTCCTTTTTCCATTGTGTTAGTCATTTAATAATTTTTGAAAATTAACTCTCTACCTTTCGTTGACCTCTTAATCATTTGCCAAGACCCTTTGAACCCCACTCTTAATGCATTTAATATGATCGAGATCCCTACAATTTTTCTCTCATGTTTGCTAATTTTGAAGACATCTTGTCTACCTTTTCTTATTTCCAGTATACTGTATAAATTATCATATGCTTTAAGTTTAGCCTTATTTACTATCTGCCCAGTCTTTTTTTCTTTTAAGTTTTGGTCATTTATATTACATTGCCAAGTTTTATAACATGATTATTTTTCGCTAATAACCTTCTAACCATCACCAGTACACCATCAAGTTTCCTTATTGTAATTTCTTTTCCCTTTAGGTTTTTCTAAAACTTCTTTTTCCACCGTCTTAATACTATCAGCTACTCATTCTCCATAACATTGATCATATTTTATTTCCATTTTCCTTCTTTAACTAATTTGTCCCTATAGACACCCCCCTCAATATTTTAGCCAAGGGAATTCTAAGAAATCTTGATTTTGAACCCTAAGGACCACAGAAACCCTAGTGATTAGTACACCTAGACCTAGATTAATTGTCCCAAAACCTATCACCCGAGATCTTTTCAGCAGACCAAGAATCACTCAAATCAATGGTCAGCCTCTACGCCCCCTGTATGTGCGCACGTGTGTGCACGTGGGTGACCCCACAACGCACCACCCACTTTATCCACATGGGCACGTGTGTGCACGTGGGTGACCCCACAACGCACCACCCACTTTATCCACATGGGCACATGGGGTCACCCACGTGCACACACGTGCGCACATACAGGGGGCGTAGAGGCTGATTAGCCTAGTCTAGGGAGGGTTAGGTGTGGTGTAGGCTACACTATAAACTAGGGAGTTGCTGTTGAATGGGTTAAGGGAGTATGTTGTTAAGGGAGTATGTTGTACTAGGGGGTAGTATGGATTGGGAGAGTATGGTGTACTAGGGAGTATAGTCTAGATGTGGGGTATGGAGTAGGGTTGGAAGGTAGGGTAAGGGGTAAGATAAGGTAGGGGTGATTGGGTTAAGATGGTATAGTTAGGTAAGGGTTTAGACAACTCTTGGTTAAATGTAGAGACTTAATCAAGATGGGTTTAGGTTGACTAGAGAGGACTAACCTAAAGTTAGCAGCAAGGGTAGGCTATTTGGCAAAAATATTTCTCTCTCCTCTCTTAAAGGGGTAGAGTTTCAAAAATGCTCAAAGCAAAATAAGCCTTCACTCACTTTCTCTCTCTAATTTTTAAGCCATTTCATTCATGATTCAAACCTCTTTAAAAATTACATATGGTGGGGTTTATATAAAGTTCACCTTTAAAAGTAGGGTAGATGCTCAAAACCCATGAGTAATGTGTGAAAATAAAAATTACAAAATAAAGTGAAAATTTGGGTAAAATGAAAAATGACCAAAGCAAAGATATCAACAGAATTAGAAAATAATTAATAGGTCCCAAAAAGGGGTCTCTTCCCATCCACATGGCTTGGGAGCTTGGTTCGGCTCGTTCAACACCAGTCCGGATGATCTAACACCACGAAAACATAGATTGTGTTGAGGCAATCGATTTGTTATATGGTTTGCAATGAACCATAAAGATTTGTCTATGTTCTTGATGCTTTCACTTTCACAATTTAATGCAAAGTTTATCTTTGTTCTGTGCTCGATGATGACAAAAATGTCAAGTTTATTGCATTCTTTTTGTTGGTAGATTGAAAGGGATATCATCGCGGACCTTTGATTGACTATTTTGGGATTTCAGCAAGTTGCCAAAAAACCATATTTTGGTTTTCCCAAAATTTGTGCCCATTTTCGAGCCTCAAACAGAGACCTTCTCAGACCCCAATCGTGACATTTCTTACCTCAAATCGAAGCTTATTGAATCAAGACCGCAATGCACCAATCTTTAGGTCGATCCGACCTTTGGGTGTCGAGTTATAGCCATTGGAGCGCGTCGAGGTCTCATAAACTATTTTTTGCATAAGCTTAAAGTTTTGCAAACTTCTCTCTAAAATATCTCTTGCTCCAGTTGTCGATCTTGTATGTGGCCTATACCAAGAGATCATGCTCATCGAAGAGCATGCCATTCCCAAATTTGAGCTCGATCCGTAAACAAGGGTGACAAGTTTGCCATTGTTTGGAGGAGTATAGCAGGTTTTAACTGGTTCAATTGCTCAATCCTGAATAGTAAATAAACTACCCATTTTGAGATAGTGGGACCTAGGAAGGTCCGTTTGGAGTGAAACTTAGGGATTGTGGGTTTTTCAACCTTCTGAAGCCGCCTATGATGGTCTAAGTTCAGCTTCTAGAAGTTTGACCGTGGTGTACACTATACACGTATAGAGCACAATACTCCATGATTTTTCTTTCCTCTTATCTCTTGGTAGCTTTGCTTGAACGGTGTAAAACTTGAGGAATGTCTCCAGGGTATTAAGGACCACTCTTTTGAATCTTCTAGGGCCGAGGTGATACCTCATGGGGGCTCTTCAAAATCTAGGCTTTATTATGAGTGTGCTTTTGTAGTTCTTTGGGTGTCTCTGACGCTTGAGGGTCATGCTTGCATCTGCCTCCTTTTTTATTTGCCTAGGAGATAGGTGCGTCAAAAATACAGACAAACAACTTGCCCCCCAAATGTCGTGCTTTGAGAGGAGTGAGAAGGGTGACATTCAGAACAAAATCGCTTGAGCTCATCTTTCGCATACTTGCAAGGGCTTCAGTTTTCTCCCAATTTTGCTTCCCAGTTACCAACATCAACGTGACCATTGGAAGAGGGGAAATCATACCTAGCCCATCAAAGGATAAGTGGTGGTTGTTTTTGTTCCAATAGTTGGGGGTCTTCTTAGGGGCTTGTGACCCATCCTATCATAATTCAAGTTCATCTGGCTGTCATGGGCTTTCTTAGGGGCTTGTAACCCAATCCATTAGGATTCAAGTTGGTTTGGTGATCGTGACCTTTTTAGGGGCTTGTGAACCAATTCATGAGACTTCAAGTTAGTCTGGTTGTCGAGGGTTTTTAGGGGCTTGTGACCCAATCCCTCGGGCTCCAATTTGGTTTAGCAGTCTTATGGAGCATGTGACCTACTTTGTCAAGGTCCAAATCGGGTGGACAGTTGGGGGGCTCCTTTGGGGCTTGTGAACCTCTCTGTTGGAGCCCATCTTTGATAGTCGGGAGGCTCATGGGACATGTGACCTGATGTCATGTGACCCGATGTCGAGGCATGATTGGCAGTCGGAGGCCCTATCAGAGGCATATTTCACATCTTGTTGGGATTATGATTTGGTTTGATAGTCAGGAGCCATTTCAAGGCATGTGACCCACTCTGCTAGAATTTTGGATTGATTGACGATCGGGGGCCCTTCGAGGGCTTGTGATACGATTTGCCATGATTCTGATTTGTTTGACGTTCAAGGGCCCATGGAGGGTTTGTGACCCCAATTGTTGCAAATTTTGTTGAGTTTGTCTTTAATTCAGCAGTTGGGTGCCTTTTCAGGGGCGTTATCTACCGTGCCACTGAGATTTTGAATTCAAATAACCTCGACCCTTGGGTCAATAAAAGCTTAGGCCGAGACGGTTTGGACTAAGCTATCTGAGCCATTGCAAGTTTGGGTTGATTGGGTTTGTCTAGATTCTTGCCATAGACTGGGCCTCCACTCCTTTTTTGGGCTCAATTTTTTCCCTTTCCTAGGTTTTGAGGCTGCCTCCACGTAGTTCTGGAACCTTTCGACTCATCTCAACTTTAGGAAAAAAATTTTGAGGCTCTTGATCCACCACTGGATTAGGTAGAGTAAGCTTCTACTTATTAACCATGGTTCACTTAGGCCTAACTGACTTGGTCAGTCCCACGTTCTTGATTTGGTTCTTTGCCACCTTCTTGAGTTCGACATCCACCTTGTTTGAGGTTTAGGGGCCACTTCCAGTTAACGTTGGGGCTTTCCGACTCATAGCGAGTCTGATTGAAGCCTCTTTGGACCCAGGAGTTGCTATGGGTTCAAATTGGGCTGACTTGAGCTCTGACATCATGACATGCTCGAGCCTCATTGGCTTGGAAAGACCCTTATCTTGGGCATTCCAACTCGAAATAAGCCTATGTGGAAATTTTTCGGGAGCTTGGACTGCCATAGGTTCAAGTCGAGTTGGTTTGGACTTGGCAACTTGAACAGCCACTTGCTTGCTTGTTTGGGATCGACAGAGTCGTTGGTGTTAGACTGAATATCTAGTCCCTTTGTGGGCCCAGCTCAGCTTTGCCCCAGTCATTCTTCAAATTTTGTGGATCACCGGCCTTATAATGTCCAAGAAACTTCTTTGACTTGCATCGTGTGGCGAGCGTCTCCAACATCATCGGATTGAGGGAAGTAAGGGGAAAGAAGAGATTTCACTCCTCCAAGGGAGCCTTTGGTTCGAGGAGGGACAAGATCTTTCATGCTCTTTCGTTCTTTACCCCTAGATCGATTCTTCAATTTTTTAGCCACCCGAACCCATATATGAGCTTGGCCATTGTTCAACCTCTTAAATGCATGATAAAACTGCCCCCGAGTGAAGGTGACCAATTCATCCAATCCCTTGTTTTGTGTGGGGTCAATGCGCAAGGCGGGATGGGTTATAAGGGACTTGAGGGGTTGTGCCACAACGTGGGGACAGCCAATTCCCAAGTTTGTTTGTAAAGGTGGTTGGGCTTATGCTTGTCTTTCATCATCATGCTCCCTTTAGGGGCTGATGAAATTTTGACAGCATAACGACCCTTCCTAACCTTTATGATAGACTCAAATGGTGTCTCAGACCCCATGCTCAGCTTCCTTGGGCCAATGGCCTCAGTGAAAGGCGAGTAGGGCGATTGCACTGAAGTGGAATGAGTGTTGGATGCCCCCAACCCAAAGGCAAGGGCGTAGGTGTGGTGAATGGGATTGGAAAAGGGTTGATTTTCCTCATTAGAAGGTGAGGCTAGAGGGGCCCCAGCCTTGGTTCCATCCAGGTTACGATAGTTGACCCACCTTGGAACCAGTGTTTTGTGATCTCGTCCTAAAAAGTAGTCCGAGCTTCGACATGCATTTTGGGGCCTCTAGAAGCATTTTTTAACAAAGTCGAGTGCGTCAACCTATAATAGCACCAATACACAACTATTGGATTTATGAGTGAAAAGTTTGATCTGTTAATTGGGACATAGGTCAAGGAAGTGCTTAGGCCACCACTGAGTGAGGGACCGGTGGAGTGTGTGGGCGTGGGGTGATCTTTGGGTCACCCCTAGTGAGTGCACTAGCAGCTTCGCCATCGGCATACTGAAAGGGATGAGGGGACCAGTGGCTAAGCTGCCAATAATGTGAGAGAGGGTGTGGGATGGCCTTAGGGCCACCTTGCTGGGGTGTGAGGCAAACGACGGCTTAGGATGCCGATTGAGTGAGAGAGAAGTGGGATGGCCTCGTGGCTTGTGAGTCACCTAAGCCACTGGAGAGATGTGTGATTGAGGGGTGTGGCCTTGTGGCCACCCTGTGAGTGATCACTGGCAGCTAGGCCTCCAATGGCAGTGGGTGTTAGGACGAGTGGCCTTAGAGCCACCCTGTGAGTGATCACCGGGGCTAGGCCGCCGATGGCAGTGTGTGAGTGAGGGCGGGTGGCCTTATGGCCACCCTATTAGTGACCACTGACGGCTAGGCCGTTGGTGAGGGTATGTGCGTGAGGGCGGTTCCCATTAGGGCCACCCTCTGGGTGACCAATGGCGGTCTATTGCGACTCACAATCCATTGCTGCTTCTCAAGGTAGGCTAGAGTGACTCGTAGAGGCCTGCTTCCTACTACGACATTAACCTCAACTTTTAATTTATGAACCATCGTACCTCGATATGTTTCTACGACTGATGCATCAATCCAATCACTTCTTTTGACAAGGCAACTAAGTCGAGTGATTGTTTGCTGGAAATGCACATGGCACCATGATGTCTGGACCAAAAAAGGTTAACCTGAAGGCAGCCATGTGGGAACCCTTTTTGACGACTGTATAAAAGCATAGAGGACTGATTGTCAAAGCAGAGAAAAAGAGAGAGAGAACGAGAGAGAACAAGATAGTAACTACCATGAAGCTCGATTCTAGAGAGAGAATGTAATTTTTTCTAGACTCTACCCAAGATGATGGGTGAACTCATCCCATGTAGGGTCGCTAGAGATTTGGTTGCTCTGAAATGTGTTGTGGAAATATGATTAAGATGTTTGTTTAGAATGCAAAATCAAGAGAGTTTCAAATATGTGATCCCCTGATCTATAGCTATAAACTTGCTAATTAAATTTTTTATAGAGATGTTGTTGGAATGGTCAAATTACGATTGAAAGACAAATTAACCTAAAAAGGCCGATTTCTCTTCAAATCATTAGTAATGTCAGCATGATCTTTTCGCAAAAATAAAGAAAATATATTGCAAAATTAAGTCGACCTAAAATAATAAAAATAACTAAAAATTAAAGAAGAAAAGGAAAGTCTAGGATGCCCACTGTTGGTGGTGCCGCACGTATCAGGACCACAGATTGTTTACACCTCGTGTGTTGAATTTTCTCATTTGAACTTGGTTGAAATTCTCTTTGAGATCTGTTGGAAATATTAGTTATGGATGGTTAATAGAGATTAAAATTGAATCTAGGAAATTGTAGCTTAGATCTAGGGTCATGGCTTCTAGGATCTAGGGTTTGGAGGTATAGTTAGATGACCTAGACTAAGGTTTATTCTTTGGAATTTCGGGTTTAGAAAACTAGGTTTTAGGTCTAAAAGATGAGGCTTCTAAACTTTTAGGTTTTCTCTGAGAATTAGGTTTCTTAGGTAAACTACGTATTTTTTCCTTGAATGACCAGAAATAGAAACCATATATAGGATTCAAAAGTTAGTTCTAAGTCAGTTGGGAATGATTCGTACTGCATGACTATGAAAAATTTAAGTTGACTGGTCAAACAGGTTTAGACGCCACGTTATATGGTGTTTAGGGGGTTTCTGGTTTAGACACCATTAATCGTGCTGTTTAGGGTTCTTAGGTATGTGAGAACTAATTTTTCGAGGTGTCGGGGATTCAGGGCTTAAACGCCACGTACTGAGGTGTTTCAGGATTTATGGTCCAGATGCCACGAACCATGACGTTTTAACTATGGTCGGCTAATATTTCGAGATTTTGCTGATCTTCTTGATATTTATTCAAATGCCATATTTTTTTTTATCTAACTTATCCTGAAAGCTTTTATCCTAAGTCAATTTTCCTATTTTCTAGTGTTTAGGATGACTTTTTAGATTTTAAAATAGTTTCCTAAGGTTTTAAGCTTATTTGGAGATTCTCTAGGATTTCTAGAAGGTTGGGACTACGGTGCAAGGGACTATGGACTGTAGCAAGGGTGATCTATAGTGTATTTGGGTAGGACGGTCCCTAGGGATCTACTAGGCTTATTTTTTAGGCAATTTTAGGGATTTAAAAATTATAAAAAATTAGGAAAAAATAACCAAATTCAAAATGAAGTGTCTATAATTGCCCCTCATTGGCGCTCCATGTTCTTCGAGTAATAAGCAAGCGGCAAAGAAATAGACACTTGCTGACAATTTCAATTTAACATTTCACCTAATCTCAAATGGTCAGAGGGCATACCAGTCATTTTTCTGGAGCTATAACATGAGACGTCGCATTCATCCCACACATCCACCTAGTGCAAGTTCATCCCTAGGCTTTTTATCCTAAATTTTGTTCGAGATGGTTTTCTCACACTAGTCCGGACTCCGAACCGAATTTTCTAGCCTTGCCACTTAACCTTAGGGGTTTCATTTCTTAACTCAAATTTATGAACCTGGCTATATCTCCTTAATCCCCCTTAGGGTTCCCTAAGGCATAGGAAGGCTTTGCCACTGGGAATGTTTAACGTAATTTTCCAGCTTCACTTTTTAAAAAAGATGTTCAATCAATTTCAGATAGATTTAGAGATGGCAGCAACAAAGTAGCATCATTTACGAGTTGTCCAACTCATTCGTTTTAGAAAACATTTTTTTTAGAAATTTTGAAAAATAGATAGAAATATTCGAAAAAGAATAAGGAGTTCGGCGTATGATTTTAAAAACAAAATTAAGATTTTCAAAAACACTAGACACATGGGAGAAATTTTGAAAAAGTGAACGATATTTTTTAAAAAATGAAGTTAATTAGTAGTTTTAGCTTTTGCAACAATAAAGCCCTCCCCATGAGAAATTTAATGTCATGCAGCGATGGACGTAATCAACCCGACAATTTAACGTTATGTGATGGTAGACGTTTTAAATGCACGCAACCACTTTATGTTGAATGGGGATAGACATTTTTCCGAAAAGAATACACTTGACCTTTTACATCCTACGAGGCCAGACGTGTTAGATACACTCGACCTTTTACATCATATGGGACTAGACATTTTGAACTGGATATACCTAATCTTTTATGTAATACGGGTCTAGACATTTTAAGCTGGATACACTTGACCTTTTACGTCATACAGGGTTAGACGTTTTAAACTGTCTTTCAAAAGTTATTTTTATTTGAAAGTGGTTGGCAGTTTAGGCTCGTGCCAAGGAGGATAATTTTTGAAATTTTTTTTGGAAGATTATCCTCATTTTTCTTGACACTAGAATTCCTTTTCTATGGAAAAATTCATTTTCTAGAAACTTGTTTAAAATTTTTTAATAAAATTGGGTACCTGCACTCTGATTCCAACATTTTCATTTTTCCATAAGCTTCTAGAATGTTCTGGTAAGTTTTTTGAGGGTAAGTGGGTGCGTGAGAGGTCATGGTACCAGACATTTTAATATCCTAAATAAACACCACATCCAATGGTGTTTAACTAATTATATCATGCTCCGAAATAGGCGCCACGTTATGCGATGTTTAAGGCCCTTACTCCAAATGCCACATTATGCTGCATTCAGGGCCTCCTGCTCTAGATGCCATGTCATGTGAAATTTTTTTTCTTTGACCTATCTTCTTCATTTTTCCTGCTCCAATTCAGATTAGGAGTCGAAATTCCTACCAGGACTCCACTTTTAATCTTTTGATGATGCTTCCCAATCTTTTAAGTGTCTTCTTCTCAAGACTCTCCTTCTCTTTATTTTCAACCCGTTACTGGTTTTGATCAAGATGCCTCCCAAGAAATAAGATAACCCTCTAAGGAGGAAGATAAGGAGCTTGCTCCTCCCCCTTTCTCATGACTTATACCCTTTTCCGAAAGCTTTCCCTTTGACATCTCTCAAGGTTTGCTTAATAGGAAAACACCTTGTCAAGCTCAAGGTTACCTTTTGATCGTCCCGTGGTTTCAAAAGTGGTTTTCTACAGCATGGGAGAGGCCAGAGTTGATGACCTTCATCTTCTCCGTTTCCATTACAGGAGTCTTAGGTATGACACCTCTTATATTAATTTTTAGTTGATAGAAGTACTATCCAAAAGATCTAACTATCAAACAAATAGTTTTTTTTGTTGCTGAGGAAACATCATCAAACAAATTCTGTACGCCTCGTGATGAATCGGCAAAAATAACCATAGAAGGGGCCGAGGTGGAACGCGAGCAATGGGCAGCTTTCATAGCGGTTCATTAGCCAAAAAATGAAGAACCCAAATCCTTGGACTAGGAAAAATAGGCCTTTTAATTTCGAGTCTTATTTTCTTTCCTTTTGTATGTCCATTGGGACTGTTGACGTTTTAGGTTTTGAGTTAGTTTTGAGTCCGTTAGGACAATTAAAGCAGTGGCTCTGAGGCCAATTTGAATACTGTAATAAAGAAAAAGTTTATATAGAGCCGAGCTTTAAATAATTAAATTAGAGTCCACCTCAAAAATTTCATTAGAAGAGGTTGTTTTGATACTCAAATATCTTCAAATTGATCATCTCGACATCAAGATGTATGGACATGAAAAAAAAATGGATTTCAAGTTTTGGAAATAGTGCATCTTATAAGGTACTTTAGACTGTCAATTTTCAAGATTTTTAAATTTTCATAGATCTGCTCGATCTATATTATTTTTGAACTTTAAATTGTATAATTAACGATGAAAATATATTTTAACGCTATCACAATGATTGCCAATATAAAAACCACATTTCTCGACACAATTTGAAGGTGGGCTCTAATTTGATTGTTTAGAACCTCGGCTCTATACAAACCACACTCTTGTAATAATCCCCATGATTTTATGTGGATGAATAAAAATTTTCATAAAAAATCTTGTCGTCCTTTGGCTCTAAAATATTTTAATCATTATTATTATTTATTTAATTCTAAAATTTTGCAGCCCCAAGGGCATTCTGGAAAGTTTCAGGAAATTCGTGCTAAGCGCCACAGTAGATGCCGTTTGCGAAACATATGCAGACACCACAAAGCGCGGCCTGCACTTCCTGGATTTAAACCGGTGCAAACGCCCTTTTACTTCTGTTAACAGTTTCCTCGCTCTCTTTCTCTCTCTCTCTCTTACAAAAAGCAAACCTCCAATCTTTAATCTTCTTCTACAAAAAAAAAAAAAATTCATTTATCTGTTTTCGTTTTCTCTCCTGCCTCATTTTAACCCCTTTATCAACTCTCTAGGATACTTATCGGTGGACTCCATTTCTACCACTTTCCCATCTTTCCCTCTACCATTTTCATCACCATGCCCACCAAAACTTATCTGCTAATCACTTTCTCAAACGCCAACGAATCGCAGATGACTGTTGAGGTTCTACAATAGAACTCGAGTCTGAAGCACATTTCGAAGAGCAAGGCTAACGAAAAGGTGTGCCCTTATAAAAACACATTTGTTCTTTTTTTTCTCTTTTCCGTTCATCAAAAGTTTTGTAGTGTTTACTCCATTTTCTTCTTGAAAACTAGTGATAAATCCTCTTCCGTTTGTTTCCATTTTCTCATTTTTGCTCGTATGGGCAAATCCTCCATTTTTTTTTTTTTCCATTTTCTCATTTTTGCAAGTTTACTCATGCATGCTCTTCTTGGTTGATTTTCATTTTAACATTAGTTGTTGTTTGGCTCAAAAGTTGTCAGTTTGAACAGAATACATATGGATCTGTGATTTGCCCCAAGAATTTTGCCTCAAATTTGACGCAAGCATATTAAATTCTACCCCTACAGTTTGTCGGAACATGCCTTTGAAATGTTAGATAGAATGCTCCATGGATGTTTTCCTTCGATCTTTGCTCGCTTTCAAACCTTTTATGCCATTTTTCGGACATGCCACTGTGCAATGGGCTCTCTGTGCCAGACGCCTGACGTTTGGGCCCAGCTTGATTGGACCCCACGGTATTTGGCATCTAGACCACGGGTCCTTTTGGCCCTAAAATATTTGGGTTGTTGGGACCATTTTTCTGGGCATCCAACCTTTCCAACGTAATATTGCTCTTATTAAGAATTTCTTAGGGATAATTTTGTCATCCTTTTTTTTTTTTTCATTTTTTTATTACTTTTGCCCCAATTTTTAGGATGAAATATTGTTAATCTTTACCCCATTTTTGGAGAGTCATTCATTATTAATTTGCCACAGTTTTAGGGTGTTTTACGTATTAATTTTTGCCCCTTTTGGTGAGTCCTTCATTTTTAATTTGCCCATGCTTGGATTTTTATGATGTCATATGCATGCTTGAGATCTTTTCTCTTTTTCCTCGTTCTTCTTTTTGTTAGTATTATTTTTTTTATCTTTTACATGAATTTTATATAGATTCTAGATGTCAATTGTTTGCTATTAGTTATTGAACCCTAAACAAAGACAAACTCTTACTAGGTGTAGACACCTCCTTCGAAATTCTGGCTATGGGAACTTCTAAAAACCTTGATTCTGAGCCTAAAGGACCACACAAACTCTAGTAGCCCATAAGCAATATAGACACAATATAATTGCTCCAAAACTGCCCAAAATCTATCCCAACTTGAAGTAGAGCTTGAGAGCTTTCCAACGGTAAAAAAATCGCCCGAATCGTATCTACAAATAAAAATATCTAACAAATGACCATTTAGTCCTTCTGAGATCCAAGTATCGGGCTACAGGCCTAACTGTGACGCGGCCTGGCAGGTCTAGACTCAACCTGATGATGCAGTAAAGGTGTTTAATGATGCAGTAAAGGCATTTTGTGATGCAGTAAAAACGTTTTTTTTTTAATTAGATAAGACTAAATTAAAGAAAAAAAATTCAAAAAAATTCAAAAAAAATCACGAATTAAATCCTATAAATACCCCCCTCCATAACCCAAAAGAAAGATCAAGAAAAGAGACAAAGAAATCCCTTATAAATTCTCGAAATTTAAAAAATAACCCAAAAATACCTAAAAATAGGAAAACTCCTTAAAAAATTCCTAAAAAATTTGAAAAAACCCAAAAAATCACAGAAAATCCCAGAATTCATATTCAACCTTTGGAGATCCCAAAACCCTGAGAAAACTAAGGAAATTCTTCTCCAATACTTAAAAAAACCTAGGGAGACCCTACTTCAAATTCGCAGCTTTTCTTCATACTTTAGGAACCCTAGAACTAGGTCAAAGAATATTAGATCTACCAATTCTAGCATGCAAAGACATCTAAAAAAATGAGATGGTAGTACAAATCAGAAGAGCGGCTCGATCCATGCTCGAAACTTTGGGTTTCGGGTCCCTAAAGGTAAGTATATTTCTCTAAGTATATTTCTCTTTGATTAATTTAATTTGTTTTTTGTCATTTAGTTATCCGCTTTTTTTTAATTTTTTTTAGAAATTAATGTATTACTAGATTTAATTAAATTTAGAAGCATTTTTTTTAGGTCAAAATACAGATTTGCAGTTGGCATTGCTTGTGGACTCAGAAAAAGACCGGATTTGTATAAATCTGGGATTTTTCTAAGTCCATAATTAAAGAGACCCCACTCTCTCTAACGTCTTTCGGTTGGGGTCCGACCCAGGGGTTAGACCACTTGGGTTATCTTTTCTAGTCTCGAAGGCAGTCAACGTGTCAACAATTCTTCTCCCATTAGACTTGTCAATTCTTTGTTGTCCTTCTCTCTTCCCCCTCTACTTTTTTGACAGGGGTGGAGAATACCTGTAACAATCCTAAAATTTCAAAAAAACAAAAAAAAAAAAAAAAGGGGGAAATGATGCTTTTAATAGGTGATGGTCTGATTGAGTATGATGGTCCTTGGGGACCATCACTATTTTCAAAACTTTTACTTTGGTTTAACTTTTGCTTTACCTGCTTTTGCCTCATGCTGCTTGCAGCTGGCAACGTCCTTTAGCGGACATGGTTTTCGTACGATAAAAGTAGACTTTTAACGCGACACCTCAGGTATGAGGTAGAGCGTAATAAAATAATATAATAATACGTTATAAGAATTTAAATAGGGGATGTGAGCACTCCCACCCTAAAACAAAATTTTGAGATCTCTCTCTCTGGTCGAAACACAGTGAACTTCTCTCTTGAACCGAA